>MSJI02000462.1:0-39669 GCA_001931905.2 Cladosporium sp. IMV 00045 | reverse complement strand
TTTTTTATTTTTTTTTTTTTCCCTATTGACGTATGATGAGTGGATCGCGTTTCGGTTGCGATGATGTTTTGCACTACTCGTTTATAGGTCTGTAACCTCGCGAGAGAAATGGCGGCAGCAACGGATACGAGGAAGAGTAGAACTTCTCGACTGAAGACACACGGTGCCGCGAACACAGTATTGGTACTTGCTCATTACAGCTCCGAGCGGGAGCTTTGCGATTGTTTCAAAGGTGAGGAAGCCGTCAAAAACCCCAACCCTAACCCTCTGCCTTCGCCATCCTTGAGTCTTCGACGTGCACTCTCCTTCTGGGAAATCTGACGGGTAAATGATATGGTCCAGCGTGAACCCTTCTTGTTATGGGAACGTGGACGGAAATTTTAGATCGTGCACTCGGTTGGAGCCGTCGTCGTATCTACGCATGTGTGCTGGGGTGCTTTCATCTTCGTGAGACGTGATTGACGATACGATCGAACATCAACGCGACATTCGAATGTCAACTCGGTATTCACTTGTATCGACGTGTACGCAAAATCCGTCCCGCACGATTCGAGCTGTACTGAAGTAGTCGTTGTCGTCGGGGTAGGAATTGGTATAGTAAAGTACTGTGTAAAGGATGGCTGTGAGATTTTCACGTAACTTTGACTGCCCTGCGCGCGTATTACAATTTGGTATATGTGAATGTGTCAGTTCATCTGCTCGCTCGGCTGAGATTGTGGCGACCGTGGGATTTCCTCCGGTGATGGGATGGATAGTGCTGCATGGTCGAGTCATACCTTCAATTACCAATAGCCTGCAACACATTGGGCGTACGTTAAAGTTATCGCCTGGGAATTGAGGAAGATTGTGAGGAGCCGGTTTTTGGCAAAATCATTAGTGTGCCGGGAAACAATTGATAGATGTCAAGGCTAATTACATAATGTCAAAGATGAGAAAGTGTAGAGGAAGTGAGATCAAGATTCATGTGCATCAATCGCCTTTACAGGCAAGATAGCATTGACGAGATGGTATTACATATAAAATTAGTCGTATTTCCAAGGTCCAAAACAACCCTTTCATAAAACCGGACATGCTCGAAGAAGAAAATAAGAGAGCAGAGGCCAGAGGAGCGGTTTCCCAATCGTTTCCATCACAAGACCGAGATGAGGCGGACCAGAAGATTTGCCATGCTGCGCGCTTAAAGAGGGACAGACAGGCAGTTGAGCTCGAGGTTGATGAGGTTGCCGTTGGCGTTGCCGGTGGAGCAGCAGGCGGCGACGTTGCTGCCGCAGGCCTTCTGGATGGGGACGGCGACTGAAGGCAATTGTCAGTAATGGGAGACTTGAAAAGGGATTAAAGCGCGGGATGATCGTTGACTTACGGACGGGGACGTTCAGGCAGTTGGCGCCGATGAGGTCCTCGCCGCTGTTGCAGCAGGAGAGCTTCTGGCCGTTGCCGCACTGGGCCTCCTGGGAGTTCTTGTCGACGGCGACGCTGGTCTTGCCGTCAGAGGCACCCTGGGGGGCGGCGTAGGCGAGGGCGGCCACGGAGGCGATGAGGAGAGTCTTGATGAAGGCCATTGTGTTGGATTTGGGTTGGACTGAAAAGTCGTGAAAGGGTTGTTAAAAGCGAGTGTGGTGGTAGTTGGAATTGGAAGCTGTTGGATGATGAGAGAGAAAGGCGGATTGTGGTGGTCGAGTTGCTTTGCTTTATACTGTTCGTCGTGCTGGTTTGTTGTGGCGGTCGGTGTGCTGCCGCTGTCTGGGCTTCTTCGCTATAGCAGTGTGATATAGGCATATATGGCGATCTCAATCCCATGCAGCGTTTCTGTCTCTAGTTTATTTCTTTAACGGTGAAGGACTTGGCGCTCATCTCGAGAACCGCAGATTCATGAGATTTGACGCTATGCTCTTCGGTACGCACTGCATGGTACTGTGATCGGTGGTATGATTGTATTGATTTTGATCCGGGTCAGTATCGTGAGCTGAAGTCCCTAAAAGCTGTTCTGAATGTCTGTCGTGGAAAACTGGATTCGGTCTATAGTGGACATTTTCCGACAGTTCAGATGGATCTGAAGGATCTGAAACATAGTCAAGAAATGCTGCTCCTATCCAGTGATATCATGTTATTTCAATCTCGTGCACGGGCTGAAGAGCGCTCGTAGGAACACTGCTATCCAAAGACACTCCACTGGTCTTGACTTTTGCTCCATTCAAGGCTGATGGAGGATTTGGAAACCACGTGGATGCCCCTATCCGAGTTCTCCGTAGCTCCACAGCGAAGACATTCTGTGGATCATCGAACATTCGATATGTGGGTGTTTGTAGATCGTACGCTCATCAGTCGTGTGATGCTGGCTGCTTTCACGCATCTATTAGGAAGAAGCCAAGTCATCCACCAAACGGCGTTTCCTGCATCAAACAGCTGGCACACAATTTCTCTTGCAAGCCACTCTACCGCAGTCAGGACAAATCGTCACCCAGAAGTAAAGCGGCGAGTATCTAGGCTTGCCAATGCCGCTGTTGAGAGACATCGTGGAGATTTTTGTGGTTGCCACAAAGGAGAAACGGCTCAAAGAACATTAAACGCTGATCTGGCCGTGTTTTTGTGATCTGTCTCCGCAAAAGGAGCGCGTTGTGTCAGGGAAGAGACCCGGCCTTGGTGGAAGCTGCCTATAATGCCCCCGTGATATACCTGAAGTCCACTTTTAGCTGGATCATGTTTTCTAACGCGGGAACATGCGGGGATCAAAATAGGTGGAACATGAAATTGCAGTGACAGGAGCACGCTCACCGATCCCGGGATCCATGCCAACAAATGCTCACCGACTAGCACAAGGCTCCATGCAGCTCAGTCGAGTCCACTTGGCTCAAATATCCGGCAGCGTCCCGGTGATATGAGAGTAAGACCTCGATGTGCCACAGACATCAGCAGACATGCCGAGGACGTGGGTGACCAAGGAGGCTGGACTGGGTGAAAGACGCTTATTGTCAACAAAGAACGCGATGCGTCGGTCTGGCACGACAGCTCGAGGATGTCCCCTGGACGCAACGTCTGACTTTTCCCTCCTGTTCTGAAAGACAATCTTCAGTACGATCTCATGAGACTGATGCGACGAAGCAGAAGCCTTTTCTTGTCGAGGAGCATCAGTGAGCGGTCTCCACGGCTCACGAATCTGGACGTCTTCAGCTCGCGACAACTGGACCGGAATAGGCAGAACAAGTGGCGAGGTCTTCCGTCATTGGCCCAAGGTTTTCATTGAGCTCGATGTGCTGCTTTGAAGAGATGGAAGCGAATACAGATGGTTGTTATTCGGACATGGATTTTGGGAAAGACCAGCGTGCCGGCTGCTCTGAGGAGGAATTGAAAGTTACCGCACGATCTGAGGGTGCCCGATATGTGTTATGTCGTGGAAGGGGTGACAAGGGCGTTCAATTGGACGGTTAGGAAAATACTATGAGTCCGAATAATTTACATGCCTGCAGATAGAGGGATGACTGGTGATGGTGTTGTCGGCTAGTCAGGTGGTAAAGGACTGGCACACCCACTTGCTTGTGACTCTGTAGTGAGTCCTGATATTGGTTCACATGACTAGTGGCGATTGCATCCGGGTACTGAAAAGTACATATGCATGTCGATATGTTGTAGTAATGTCTACTTTTGCCTAGAAGCTTGGGGCAAGTTCTCCTCTCAGAATGGAGTTGGTCCAAGCGCGCGGACTGAAAAGCCCCGCCATGCGCGTCATTTTCAAGATGTGCCTTCAGTCACTTTGCGCCGCGACTGAGAAGAAAAATACCATTATTACATTTTTATTACTCTCGTCTATTCGACTTGCTGAAATAATTGCTCTCATTCATATTAGCGAGAGAGAAACACAAAAATGTCTGTTCAGACTCCCAACGGTCCCATCAACGCCGAAAATGCGGACAACTTCGAGGACATCGAGAAGCAGTTCGCTGTGAAGGGTGAGTGAGAGCATTGCAGCAGCATAGATCATGGTCGACTTATGCTGACATGTCTTTGCAGTCGTTCAGCACATGACCACCTACTGGTCCATCCTCGAGAAGCTCCCTGGCTCTAAGTTGCGCTTGACCAAGATCGACGACGAGATCCACGAACACTTCCTTAAGGAATTCCCCGACTATGACCTCAAAGCTACGATCAACGAAGATGAGATGAAGAGCAAGGCAGGCAAGGAGAGGTGGCGCAACTTCATCAACACCTACGAGAAGAAGGTTGAGGACTTTAACTTCGGCACCATGCTGCGCGCAAACCCGGCATGGGAGTATGGCGAGAAGGAGACAATCTTCGGTAAGCTTTGGAGGCAGATTTTGGATACGGGAGGGTGAGAGGTGCTGACAGTTCTTGCCTAGCCGTTCGCATGCAGTTCTACGCTATCGAGATTGCAAGGTATGTTCTAGCCGTGTATTTCCTGGCTCCCGATTCTCTGCTCACTGTACAATAGGAACCGCGCTGGTCTTAACGACTGGATCCACGAGAAGGCGAAGAAGGAGGGCTCGGCTTGAATTGCTAAATAGTGATACCACGAGGTTTTGAGGAAGAGATCAAAGTTGTTGACCACTATGCAAGAAGCCGCTAGGAAGCACGTCAGTTTCACGAACACGATTTTCGCGACATCGAACGACAAACTTTTCCCAGGTCTGGATCTAGACTGGATTTCCGTGAGCGAGTAAAAAGTTGATGGTCAATCCATATCAGGCTCACCCAAGCACCAGCTTGACGGTGTCGCGGGTTATGACAACAATCGGTGGACACATTATGCAGCGTGATGGAATGTATAGATTTGTCTATTTTCGCCAATGTCAAGGTTCAGGTTGTAGAAATATGTTGGGCAGGTCTGTGCAGGAACAATACTAACATTCTTTTTCCTTGCTTTGTCTTTCGACTCGGCTGATGCCGCACACAATGCAACCGATGGATCTGATTCGCTGACCCAACTACTGGTATTTGACCGAGTGGTCTTTTTTCGAACAGAGCACATCCGTCGCTTGAGAACCATGCCGAGCGCATGGCAATTTACATTTCTCCCTCATGCCGCCCACCGCACAGCAGAAACGATGGCGGAGCAAGCGACCTACGTCTGGCGATAGTCAGACACACTTGACAACGAAGACTTCCATACCTGCTAGTGACGCTACCGCATCCGATGACTCGACGAAAAGAGCACCTTGGCGAGCGCTGTTCTTCTTCACAACAAGATCAAACATGCCGATATTGATCACCGGTGTCTTCTTCTCCATCGTAGCAGGCGCAACTGCACCATTCAACGCTTGGATTCAGGGAAAGATTTTCGAAAGCTTCTCAACACTAGGCGCCGGTCAGATTACGGGCGAGCAGGTGTACAACGACAACCGCAAGTACGTCTTGTACTTCGTAGCCCTTGCAGCGGTTACGTGGGTCACAAACACTGGTCAGTTTGCAGCATGGCTGTCGTTTGGAGAACTGCAAGCCAAAAGTGCAAGAGATCGGCTGTTCCACGGCCTGCTAGAAAAAGATATCGAGTGGTACGACATGCGCAAGCACGGCATTGGCGCTCTATTGCCTCGTCTGCAGGCTCAAATCAGGGAGCTCCAACTCGCTACCTCGCAGCCGCTCGGTGGGTTGTTCCAGTTGGCATCGACATTCGTGCTGTCCATGGCGCAGGCCTTTTACTTCTCATGGGATCTCACGCTTGTAACAATATCCAGCGTCCCTGTCATTATGGGCGTGGTCGTATGGATCGGACGACCAATGCAAACGGCCCTCTCCGCTCAACAGGGGAAGCTCACCGAAGCGCAGAAATACCTGACAAGCGCACTCTCAGCGATTGAGACTGTAAAGTGCTTCAACGGACAAGAGGTTGAGCTTGGCAAATACATTAAGAAGGTCGGAGAAGCGGCGATGTGGTACTACCGAGTTGCGAACGTCAACGCTATACAGACGGGCTTCCTCGGCTTCCTGGGATGCACCATCTTTGTGCAGGGCTTCTACTACGGCGGCATTCTAATCGACAACCATAAAAAATCAACAGCCGATATCATGACCTGCTTCCTCTCGGCTATTGCCGCGTTTCAATCGATTCAAGGGGTTCTGCCTCAGTTGATCGTTCTAGAAAAAGGTAGGACTGCAGGCTCGACCTTGCAAACAATCATGGCAGAAGTTCAAGGCGGCTCCGCCGTTGACAAAGAAGCGAATTTGCTACGCCCGACAAGCTGCAGAGGCACCATTGAAGTCAAGAACGTGTCCTTCTCATATCCTGCTCGTCCAGATCAAATGGCCTTGGACGACGTTACCATGTCCATTCCAGCAGGCGACATTACCTTTTTGATCGGCAAGAGCGGGTCTGGTAAGAGCACACTCAGCCAACTACTTATGCGTTTCTACTCGCTACCGGTAGGCTCAATCACCGTAGACGGCAATTCCCTGGAGTCCTTGGCAGTTGGCTGGCTCCGCAGCAACTTCACGTTGGTGGAGCAGACGAGCTTGCTTTTCAATGAAACTGTGTTTCGCAATATTGCGTTGGGCCGAAAGGATGCAGACGATGTCACCAAAGCAGAAGTCATACAAGCCGTCGAGTTCGCACTACTGCAGCTGATGATCACTGATCTGCCAGATGGTCTGGAAACGGTCGTCGGATACAAGGGAGGTGCTTTGTCTGGCGGACAACGACAGCGCATGGCGTTGGCAAGAGCAAGGTTGCGCGATACCCCAATTCTTATGTTGGACGAGTCAACAAGCGCTCTGGATCACATCAATCGAGCGCTGATGATGGATGCTATTCGCCATTGGAGGCAAGGAAAGACCACCATCATTATAACACACGACATCTCCCAAATTCTTGCGGACGACTACGTCTATGTGCTGGAGCAGGGAAAGTTGGTACAAGAGGGTTACAGGAAGCACATGGAGAGACTGAAAGACACACCGTTCCAAGGCTTCCTGCCACCAGAAGTGCGAGCCACGGACTCTCCATTCGACTCCCGGAAGTTCACCACGTTCGAATCAATTTATACTCGTGGATCATCGTTAGATCATGGGTCGTTCATGTCGCGTGACACCAGTGCTACGCTTGACCCACTAGAGGCACGGCTGACTGTGCTGGAGACCAAGCGGGCTTCTATGATGCCTCAAGTTTTCGTTGATGGTGGCCCCGTGCCTGGGATGCGTGCAGCTGGAAACACTGGGCCCACTTCTGCTTTCGCATCACCATTCTTGCGCATGGCAGTCACTCCGCCAACACTGTCTGCGATCATTACAAGATGGGAACTCCCGTCGCCAGGGGACAATGGCAACACACCGTTAGGCTCACCTGTCAGCGACCGCAATCCCGCGAAAGCAAGGATGTCTGTCATGCTTGAAAACCTTATCGACAGAACTGGAAAACAAGCTGCAGAGGCGAGAGCTGTTCCTGGGAATGCTGGCCCTCGTCGTCGGAGGCCCGTTCAAGACGACAACTCTTCTGTTGCTTCGAAAACTCATGCCAAACAAGCGAAGGATGGTCAGGATGTTGATCTTGCCGAAAATGTTAGACAGCAAACATTCAAGGAGATCTGTTGACTATCTGGCCAAACCTCAATTGGTTTGACCGTTGTGCGATGATCCTCGGGTTTTGGGGAGCTGCCATCCACGCCGGCGCAACGCCTACGTTCGCGCACATTTTCTCTCTGCTGCTCTCCACCTATTCTATTCCTGAAGGCCGCTCTCGCAAAACGCTGACATATGCCATGGCCATGCTTGGGATTGCAGCCATTGACGGTCTGCATACGTACCTTTTCCGATACCTTCTTGAGTACGCGGGTCAACGGTGGGTTGACAAGATCAGAGAGAAGGCTATGGCACGCATACTCGACCAACCTCGCTCTTTCTTCGACAAAGAGATCAATTCGGTCTCGCGGATGACCGAGGGTCTTGATCGAAATGCTGAAGAAATGAAAAACATCCTCGGTCGCTTCGTCGGTATGATCTTCTCGGCCGTTTTGATGTCAATTATTGGCGTGATATGGGCGGTTATTGGACAGTGGAAGTTCGCACTCATCTGTTTTTCCGCTGCACCATACGTTTTTTTCGTCACCAATGCCTTCACCGTCGTCAGCGAGAAGTGGGAATCTCTCAGCACAGATGCCGCAGAGTCGGCCAGCGCGATCATGAGCGAAACCTTCACGAACATCAAGACCATCATGGCACTGACGTTGGAGGATCACTTCCTGCAGAAATACACCGTGGCGACCAACTACGCTCTCAAAGTCGGTTTCATCCGTTCTCTCCTATCGGGCTTCTTCTATGGCATGTCAGACTCAGCGGGTACTTTCAGCACAGCATTGATCTTTTACGTGGGATCAATAACTGCACGCGATGGCGGGCCTGCGTCTGTACCAGGCTTGCTCCAAGTCTGCGCGCTTCTTGTCTTCACGATCACTAACCTAAGTGCTTTGCTTGCGTACATCCCGCAAATCGGTGCCGCCAAAGACACAGCGTCTCGTCTACTGCGCTTCGCACAACTCCCCGAGGACTCTCACGAACATATGGGAGATACAAAAGTCAACACCATCGGAGACATTGTCTTCAATGACCTGAACTTCGCCTATCCCTCGCGCCCGTATGTCTTCACTCTCAAAGACATCAACCTCTGTATCAAACCAGGCACCTCCACCGCCATCGTTGGTGGGTCCGGCTCCGGCAAGTCAACAATAGCCAACCTACTCCTCAACCTCTACACCACAAACCTCACCAACCCGCACCCATCGTCCAAACTCGGCGACCTAACCCTAGCCGGCCGCGACATCAAAAACGTCGACACCCCCTCCCTCCGCTCCCTCATTGTGGTCGTCCCACAAACACCCACCATATTCGCCGCCACTGCAGCCGAAAACATCACCTACGGCCTCCCCGCCACATCCCGCCACATGCACCCCGACAACATCGCCGCCGCCGCCCGCGCAGCGGGCATCCACGCGTTCATCACGAGCCTGCCATCCGGCTACGCCACGCTCATCGGCGAAGGCGGCCTAGGGGTCTCGGGCGGGCAAGCGCAGCGGATCGCGATCGCGCGCGCCCTCGTGCGCAAGCCCTCCGTGCTGATTCTGGACGAAGCCACATCGGCGCTAGACGTCGAGTCCGCCAGTTTGGTGCGCGAAACGCTCAAGAGCCTCCTCGACGAGCCCGGCCGCGAAATGACCGTTATCATAATCACGCACAACCGCGAGCAGATGGAGATCGCCGAGCGCGTCGTGGTGCTCGATCAAGGGCGGGTGGTTGAGAAAGGCGGGTTTGGGGAATTGATGGCGGCGGGTGGCGCGCTGGCCAATTTGCTTAGTGGTGGGGAGTGGGATGGGGATTCGGAGGGGCGGGGGGCGAGGGTCAGGGCGAGAGGAGGGTTGCGCTTGAGGGAGGTGCAGTGGAGGGGGAGGAGGGGGAGGGGAAGGAGACGGTCAGGGTTGTGAATGCGTGTCGTTGGGATGTCTGGATGTTACTGAGGTAAGGTCAGGTAGACAGGAAACGGCATTCGATCTGATGTGGTGAGGATCTCGACCGTTGCGTGTCCATTCTTTTTTGCTTGATACTTGGGCCTTCAGGTCCCCTCTTGTCGGTGCTGTCGGTTGGGCACTACCGATCAGGAATCTAGACCGCAGCCCTGTGTAGATTGTTGGAGGCAAATTCAGAGTTAAGCTCATTGACCGAATGCACGAGACGAATAGTGCTCTGCGAATTCATCAGAGTGGATTCCGAACACGGATAAAGGGTTCAATCTGGCTGCTTGTATTGGTCGAATTGTGTTTTGGAATTTCCTCCCATTCTCGGCCTTTGGTGCTAGTGCGTTTGAGATGGTCCTGTGTCATGGCATCAAAGTGCAGTTGGTCGTCGTGCTGGAGCGGCGTTTGCTCGGACATGGCCAGACTCTTTTGTGAGTTGAGTTTTATACTCCGTTTGGGCTTGTTGATGATGGGTTTGAGGTTCTGATAGACTTTTTGTACCCTAACGTGAGCGCTGGGGGATTAAACGGAAGAGGAAAACGCCGAGGAGTCGACTCCTCTTGAAGGATTTGATGCCCTCGTTCAGGGCTGTTTCTTCGTCATGCTATGAAGTGAGTTATTGGCTCTGGTTTTGGTGTTTACGGGGGATGGGGAGTATGTGGCATAGCTTGGCAGACCTTGTGTCCTCGTCATGGCTGGTGTCGGTAGAGAATTGTCATCGCCTTCGGACACTTGGCCTTTGATCTGTTATCTCTTCTTCCAGTATCGGCATGAAGCGGCGGCCTGAGGTTAGTACGGCCGCGGAGAGCGACTTATACTTTTCGTGAACCTGACTCGAGAGCAAGATGACAGGCACACGATGGCCAACGGTAGATGTATAAACATAGCGCATCCGTCGTCGTCATGATGGCCAGATTGAACATTGTTTTTGATAGCGCCAACAGTCGCGGGCCGGCAGATCTGATAGATTGCAAGCTGCAAGGTTACAAACCCTGCTCGCTGATCTGGAGTGGCGGCAGGGATGGTGTGGTTCTCTTAATTTAAAAGCGTGTGGAGGTGAAGTCGTAGCTCCGACTTCATCCATAGCGCACTGGACTCCTCTGACCCTGCCCGTGACTCCGTGCATAACATGCCGACTACCCTTTTGTTGACAATACTCGGAATGTGTCGGTACCGTCGCACCCTTTGCCGTGAAAGGATCTTGCATGCTGTTTCGCTGCTACTGTCAGGGAGAGGCCTGCCGCGGATGCCTGCCACAGCTGCGTCTTCAATCAGCCAACGGCTGCGCTAAGGGTGTGGTGCGACGTCGACGAAAGGACCAAGATTGATTTTCCGTGTGCCTGGACCATCTCTTCTCCCACCAACAACATCTCTCGAGCCTTCAAACGTCACTGCTTCGCACGCTCTCTCCCCGCGGTGAGCAAAATGTCCGACTCATGCTCTGCCTGAAACGTCATCTCGAGTCCGCCTTGGTGGGGAATCCCTGCGGTGATGTTGCCGTTTGCAGCAGTAGGCACGACTCTCGGCTCCCATGTCTGCCGTGTCTCCTCTGCAGGACATCCTGCATATATTAACGTGGCTGCGATAAAGTGGCCTCAAGTGCTTTATCCAAGGATGTCGCCTCAGCAAGTGTGCCGCGATCATGGTACATGTACCGGCGGTGATTGTTTCCTGACTGCCTATAGCAAACGCCCGGGGAAGGTCATCCTCTCTGCTTCTTCTGCCGACGATTCGTATTCAATGCCAGTGCATTGTTCCCATCTGCAACGCTCCGATCCACTTTTAACGTCTGCAGCATCGACGCAGTTGTGCTACGGCTGAGCCGGGTACTTGGACCTCTGGCATAGCGCGCCTCAGCCGCGACCGCTCGAACAAGTTCAATAATAATCCGACTCGTTCCACATGTAGCGGCCCTCGACCAGTTCCTTCGTTTCGTATTTTCTCTGCTCATAATTTGGATGTTGCTGTTTGTCTTTGCTTTCAATTCTTGCGTTCCGGGTAGCGTCATTCACCGATCTCATTGACCATATCATCATTGAAACGGCAGGCCCTACTGTTCATCACAGGAGGCGGAGAGGACTGGCATCTCTCAGCAATCGCCTCCTGGTACCACTCATCGATCACTTTCTCGAATTTACTTTCTTAATTGGACCGACACGAATATCATCACTCCGACACGATGAGAGAGATTCCTCTCTCAGTATACGCCGACTGGCCCAACCCTAATTATTCCAACCCGGTCACGCGAGGCGATGCGCTCCTCATTGTCAACATCGTCTTCATCATCCTGGTGACCCTGGCAGTCATCGTACGCCTCTACTCGCGAGTAATGGTGAAGTGCCAATCGGGCATGGACGACGTGATGATCATCCTGGCATACATCTGCACCGTCGGCTTGACCATCACTGTGTTACTGGCAAACCGCAAGTACGGCTGGGATCGACACATCTGGGACCTACCGCCGAGCATGATTCAGCAAACCAGCATAGTTGCGTTTGTTGCAAAGCTCTTGTTCGCCCTGGCCTCCGGCTTCATCAGATTGTCGCTGATATTCCTTTACTACCGCCTAATTCGAGACACTAATGCTCGATGGTACGCGTATGCACTGCATTTTAACATGGCGTTGAACGTTGCTATCATCGTTCTCTTCGTGTTGCTGTGCGTGTTCCTATGCATGTGAGTGAACACTCCATTTGTTCGATCAATGTGATGGTTACTGACGTATGAATATCAGCCCCGTTCAGGCGTACTGGCAGTTCCCCAACGTCATCGAAGGCAAATGCCTAGACGAAGGCGAAGTTCTTTTGGCATCAGGTATAATCACCTGCGTGGCAGATCTGCTCTGCACGATTCTTCCGATTCCCGCAGTAATGCGTCTACGCATGCCTTTGAGAGAACGCATCGGTGTCTGCTTTCTCTTGTCTGCCGGTATCGTAGTCACTATCGCCGGCATTGTCAGAACCTACTTCGTTTACCAAGGCTTGGTCGCTACCTACGATGAAACTTGGTACACGTATCCCTTGTGGATCTGCGCAGCCATCGAAATCCACCTTGCAGTCGTAAGTCTATAACGCATCCAGTTTCCCAACCAGCGCGCAACAAAAGCTAACTCTGCGGACAGATCTGTGCTTGTGTTCCATCAATGAAAGCGGTCCTTTGGAAACCTTTCCGTCGCTGGACAAGCTCTTTGGCCTCTCACTACCGCGGCACAAGGACCACCAACGGCTTCGATTCAGAATCACAAGACCCAATTAACGATAGTGGTTACGATGAACGGGGCGACTACCAGCCTCATAATTTCCAAGAAAAGGCACACATCCCTATGCGCAATCTGGGCCCGGATGCTCTTGAGAAGGCCATCGCGCAGCTACCGCCACCAGGATCACACCATCCCCATCAGCTCCAAGATACCGCATGCGTGAACCGCTGCACCGAGAATGCTCAAGCGAAAGCCACAAAAGGACCGCCTCCCGTCCGCCCACCTAGGCCCAGCATGCTTGCACAAGCCATCGCCCAGCTGCCACCGCCTGGCCAACACCATCCTCACCAACTCCAGGACACTGCGTGTGTAAATCGCTGCACGGAGAACGCCCGAGCGAACGCCCAGGACTCTCAGCTGTCCACTCGCCCGTCCCGACCCAATCTGGAGATCAACAAAGAGACCGAATTCCACGTCTCGCGCTCCGAACCTTACATCAGCAAGAGTCTCCCCAGCGTGCCACCGCCAGGCCAACTACCCCACCGGCCCCGCCACAAGCCTCTGATTCCGCATCAAAGGGTACCGTCAGACGCCACGCCCCGCGACGCGTACAGCATGTCCAACCGCCGCCACGCGCCAGCGGCTCTGCCTCCTAGCTCGCCCGCGCCAGCTGTCGTGGCACAGAACATCACCTCGCCACTTCCGCCTCCTACCCCCATGTCGAGAGGATCATCTCTCTCCTTGCAAGGCTCGGATTTTGAGATGACGCCCAAGAGAGCGAAGAGAAAGGCTGGCACGTTCTTCTTTGGTTGAACGTTCGTCTTGCGAGAAAGTTGAGACGATAATATTTGCTCTTGAGCGGAAGAGGGAGGCTGGTCTTCTTTCGATGTGATGGGGTAGCCTCGCTTGTTGAGGATAATTGGATTACTATTCCTTTGACGAAAGATGGGGCGGTGTTGTGGGGACAAAATGAACTCGAGATTATTCTTTCTTTTCATTACCGCAGGTTCGGTGTGTGGAAAGAGTGGATTTTCTTTTCTGTTTCGATGACATGGCGGTGTTTCTGGTTTTTGTTTTTGTGAGCGGGTCCGATCTGGAAGAGAGGAATGGGAGAGAAGGTCAAGGACAAGCGCATGCATTTTATACCCCCAATCTTTTTTATTTTTCCTTTCTTTAGTTGCATGAATGCGTGTACATAGTCTCTGTGCTAATGCTTGTTGTGATCTGTGCTCATGTTCTTTCATTCTGATACTTGTGTGTGGACAGATCGCAGTTTTGAGCTATGTTTCGAGTGAGCTTTTGTAAATCGAGGCTGTTCTGTTCGAAGATTAGCGGTTGATGAATGCATGTATTGGACCGACAAAGACGGATTAGAATTGTTTATGTCTCGACTGTTGAGTCCTAAGTAACAAGTTTTACTTGAGGAAGCAGCGACGGTTGTCAGTGACTTCTTCTAACGATCTTGCTCTTGGTCTCATCAATTCCAATACCCTCACCTACCTACTTCTTGCAAATCCGATTAGAATGGCAGCAGCAAGTGACGACTTCAAAGAGGGCATGAGGAAGATGGAGGAGGCAGCAGAAGCACTAAAAGAAACATTGAAGCAAGTTGAAGCCTCACAACATGAAAGCCAAACGCCTCGAGGAGGCACTTCTGACCCCACCAACAACAACACCCACGACCCCGCGCTCCCACCTCCACAGACAGCAACAAATCTGGCCTACCGCGGCCACTTTCCGCCAAAACATCCCACTTCCATCAGCAGCACCAGCAAAACAACAACCACCCCCAAGAACACCCCAAAAATGGCCGAAGAAAACCGACCCTCCTCACCCACGCCCTCCGAGCGCGAACGCCTCGACAAAGACGCCAAAGCCAAAGAGCAAGCGGAGCAGAGCGCCCTGCCGTACAAATGGACGCAGACCATCGCCGACCTGGAAGTGACGGCTGAGATACCCGCGAATTTCAAGGGCAAAGACCTCGATGTGAAGATCGGGCGGAACAGTCTGAAAGCCGGGATTAAGGGACAAGAACCCATTATTGACGTGAGTGATATAGCATGAACCATGAGATCTTGAACCATCATGTTTTCTCTTTTCCACTTTTCCTAACACAACCGTCCGCAGGGCCCACTCCCGCACCCCATCCTGCTCGACGACTCGACCTGGACTCTCGACACGCTCCCTTCGGGCCCCAAAGAACTTTCCATCCAGCTCTCGAAATCGAACAAGATGGAATGGTGGGAGCACGTGGTGACGAGCGCGCCGCGCATCGACGTGAGCAAAATCTCGCCCGAGAACAGCAAGCTGAGCGATCTGGACGGCGAGACCCGCGGCATGGTCGAGAAGATGATGTTCGATCAGCAGCAGAAGGAGAAGGGCGGGTTGAGCAGCGATGAGCAGAAGAAGGAGGACATTCTGAAGAAGTTCAAGGAGCAGCATCCCGAGATGGATTTTAGTAATGCGAAGATGAGTTGAGGCGGCAGGTTTTGGGGAAGAAAGTTTGACGATTACATGAGCTCATGGAAACGGTCGAAGATGGCGCAGAAAAGTTATGGCATACTGGGCGAGATTCTGAAGTCTTGCGGGTTGAGATTGAGCATGAAGGAGCTGGACCTGGCTCATTTCCAAATGCATATGTTATTCACGACAGTCAAAAGCGCTTGTTTTCAGGGAAAAGGTCTACATCAAAAAAGGTATCATTCGTGTGCTTGCGTTTCTATCGTCTGAGTCGTTGCTTCTTCTTCTGCTCTTCTTTCTGTATGTTTCAATGCCCTCAATGACCAACAGCAGTAATGCCATCACCCTCCTCTGGCTTTGACTGCCTGGCAATATGATCGTGTATGTCCGTCCCTCTCTGATTTGCAAGGTGCAAGGAGGCGTTCCAGGGAATCATCCCAATGTTCTCATCCTCACAGGCCGTGCAGCGAACCACCGCCGACCGGTTGCATCTATTGTATGCTATCCGTAAAAGTCCAGATATTCATCATGCTGTTCTTATTTCAAACGAGGACACTGCCATTCTGTCACGCCTCCTCTTCCACAAGATCATCCCCTTAATCAAGATCCGCATCATCATCCTCCTTCTTCCTTCTTCCCACTCTCCCCCGCCTCCTCACCATCTTTAGGCTTCAGCGTGAAAATGACGACGAAAACCGTCTCGTCGGTCGTCCGGTCTTTCAGCACGTATCTGAGCGCGTGCGTACTTTTGCGTCAGCAAAGTCGGGAGAAATCAGCCTTCCTTGCCTCTGCAGAATAATATGTCTCTTTTTGAGGGGAACAAACAAGAAAGAAGGAAAGAAAGTCCATAAGCTGATGAACGAGTGCACTTACCGAAGAGGTTGTCCGTCCCAGAAGCTGATGATGGGAATCGTGATGCCGGGGATCATACCGTAGCCTGGGAGGCGGAGGGCGAAGTCTGCGGTCTTGTTAGTGAGCCCGATCTGACCGGCCTCTTTTCTTGGGTAAGAAAGTTCAAGAACCTCCCCTCCCTCCTCCATCGGTAGATGAGAAAAACTCACCATTGAAATCCAAATACGGATTGAAGAAATCCATAGCATACTCCCTTCCCTCCTCAAACTCGAAATCCTTCAAATTCGCCTCCGTGAGGAAATGCTTCTTCCTCTGGCCCGCATCGTCCGGCAACCCAGCAGCCTTCCTAACCTCCTCGCCATCCCCGTCCGCGCCCTCCTGCACCACCACAGCCTCCACATCCTTCCTCTCCTCCTCGACCTTCTCCTGCTGCCTATCATCCTTCGGCCCCACTCGCAGCGTGTTGATGCTGCTCAGCAGGGGTCCGTACAAATGCGGTTCGTCGGAATAGACGTCCCCGTAAAGACCCGGGTCGATGAACCATTTGACCAGATTGAAGGCTTGGTTGAAGCCCGGAGGCAGCTTGTCGCGGATGGGGTGGTCGAAGTCGTTTCCGAGCACGAGCGCGTGGCCGTTGAGGGGTTTCTTCGGCGTGAGGGTGAATCCTAGACTGTAGAGGTCGGAGGTGTGGGAGGGGTGCGAGAAGTAGGGGGATGTGGATGGGGAGCCTTGGGGCAGGCCGCGGTAGTTTTGGATGCGAGCGGTGAGGTTGCAGGTTGCGAGGGGGGAGTCGATGTGTGTGGGTTTTTCGCTGTTGATGGGGATGGGGTGTTGGTCGGTGTAGGTCGGGCCGGCGGTTACGGAGAGGATGTATTTGTCTGCCATGGTGGGAGGTGTTGTTGCCGCCTTGTTGGTTTGGGCGGATGTGAGGACTCGGTTCCCTTGATGTTGTGTGTTTTCTCTGTACGATACCTTGTTGTATATCCCCGCGATTTTAATCAAACCCCTCGACGCATCAACTTCACTTTCATCATCGGTTCGCAGCGTCATCGGACTTGGCGCTTGCTGTATGAGGAAAGTGCCGTCGCAGAACATGTGAGAATTGGTGGACGACTCTACCTCCATGTCATCAACCGAAGAAATCGAACGAGAATCTTGACTGATGAGTTTGCAAATTTTGATGTTTTCCGCTATATGCCCGATAAAACACTGAGTTGTAACGCGTTCCTGTCGCAGATGCCGTCCATGTTCCCAGATCTGCCTTTTGCGGAGACAGCATATTCGTTTGCCTCCTTTTAATCTATCATTGGCAAACATGGCCACAAGCTCGCCTTTGCGCCACCGATGCTTCGCACAAAAAAAGCAGTCCAATCGCCTCGAGAGACTTCCTATCATCCCGCCCTCCCCCTCCTCCCATCACTCAACAACCCCCAAATCCCCTCCCCCTCCCATCCCACCCCACCAATCGATTCGCAACATCATTCACATACGCCCTCTTCCCCCACTTCACACTATCCAAATCGCCACCCTCCGCCACCTCGCCGGAATTATACGCCCTAGCAGCAGTGTAAGGGTTCCCCGGCTGGGGATCGTTCGTCCAGTCTAAGCCACCGGAAAGAAACTGCGCGAAGCCAGGTCCGCCTTGGCCAGTGGGACCGCCGGTGGTGGTGCCCTGCACGCCTTCTCGGATCATGAGGAGGATTGATGAGGCGGGGTGGGACGGGTCGAAGGAGTGGGAGCTGTAGGAGGCTTGCAGGAGGCCGCAGTTGGGCATGTGGCCTGTGCAGGGGACGGAGGCTTGGCCGGAGGACTAGGGGAGGGGGTTTCGTTAGTTGGTTTTGTCAGGGATGGCGAGAGTGAGTTTCATACCTCTTGCATTATCGCGGCGAGGATCAGACGGGCGTTGACGTTGCTTTCCTCGGCGACCTGGAGGGTGGAGTCGTGGATGTAGCGCGTGATGTCGGCGTCTCCTTCGTTCGCTGCCAGGATGGTGTCTTTGTTGATGTCCCAGAGGGCATCGAAGGAGAGCCACTCGTCGTTACTTGGATATGCAGAGACATCTCCATGGTAACATTGATAGCCGCTTGAGGGAGGTGATGTGGGCCCTTTGGTGTTGTCTTTCTGTATCCAGTTCATGGCTTCGCCGGTGCGGACTTTGGCTTGGCCATTGTGGCCTTTGTAGATGTCCGGGATGGGCTGGTCGGATGGTTTGTCGTGTGGGTGGAACTGAGGTGCCGCGCTGGCCATTGCTGTGAGGGCTGAGAGGAAGAGTAGCTTTGAGGGTGCCATAGTGTATGGATTTAATGGATTGGAACTGTTCGTAAAAGCCAAAGCGAACGACTGAAGGAGAACCAAAGAAATAGGGAAGAGACGATATAAAGAAAGATGCTATCTCCTACCGATCGTGGCCATTTCGAGAGAGTGTCGATGGCGACAGTAATATACTCACCGTGAGCATACCAACACCATTCCTACCAGCGCTATGCAGTCCATGGTCGCCCAGAATAAAGTTGGTGATTGTTTCAGCATCACAGCTCTAGATGGTGAGAAGCGGCATAGCAGTGGCAGAGTGTTAGTTGGTGGCACAGCCTTTCAGGTAAGTGAGGTTCCAGGCTAGCCTGGCCGAGCTGCGGTCATCTTTGTTGGTTTGGGCGCAGTCAGCATGCAAGGGACGGCGTGGCTGCGGCGATCTAATAACGGATGTGGATGTATGTAAGGATCAGGAAGTTATTGTTGGAATTGTTCAAGCGATGGGATGATTGTGAGTACCTGCATGTAATATCTTGAGGATCTTTACGATCAAAAATGCATGTATGGAGGTAAGGTAGGTATGTTGCAGGTAGGTACCTAGATTGGCCGTGGTGAGATAGTCAAGTCTGGGGTCGGACTGCGAGATCGGCCTCGGCGGCGGACCCAAAAACATTTCCCCAGCATCCAATGCCAAAGTCAATTCCCGAGTCCAGCTCTGTCCGTCACCTCCTCTAATCTTATCAGACAACAACAATGGCTTCTAGAACCCTTCGTATTGGTAAGTTCCTTACCTGTCCAACCATGATGTATCTTACTCCTCCAATCTGACATACATCCTCCTTCCAGGTCTGCTCCCCGGTGACGGCATCGGCCGCGAGGTCATCCCGGCTGGAAGGAAAGTGCTCGAGGCCCTGCCCAAGAGCCTTGGTCTGGACTTTTCCTTCGTCCACCTCGACGCTGGTTTCGACGAGTTCAAGAAGAATGGCGTTGCTTTGCCCGACAAGACCGTCGAGACCCTGAAGAAGGAGTGCGACGGTGCCTTGTTCGGCGCGGTCAGGTGAGGACAATTCAGGCAGACAGGCATTGGCTGGGCTAGAGAAGAGCACCATTCTTTCATCCACAACCCTATCGCCAGCCATATGCGTCCAAGAGACTACCCGCTTACAATGCCTCAAGCTCCCCCTCCACTCCCACCAAGGGCTACAGCAGCCCCATCGTCGGCCTCCGCAAGCGTCTCGACCTGTACGCCAACGTCCGCCCCGTCAAATCCGTCACCCCCACCGCCTGTTTCCCGGACCCGATCGACCTTGTGATCGTGCGCGAGAACACCGAGGACCTCTACGTGAAAGAGGAGAAGACCTACGACACCCCCGACGGCAAAGTCGCCGAAGCCATCAAGCGCATCAGCGAGCGCGCCAGCTCGCGCATCGCGACCATGGCCGGCGACATCGCCGCTCGCAGACAGCGCGTGAGGGACAGCACCGGCGGCGACGCCACCAAGCAGGCCCTCGTGACCATCACGCACAAGAGCAACGTCCTCTCCCAGACCGACGGCCTTTTCCGCTCCACCGCCCGCGAAGCCCTCCAAACCGCCCGCTTCCAGGACGCCGGCGTCAAGATCGAGGAGCAAATCGTCGACTCCATGGTGTACAAGCTCTTCCGCCAGCCGTCCGCATACGACGTCATCGTGGCGCCCAACCTCTACGGCGACCTCCTGTCCGACGGCGCTGCCGCGCTCGTCGGCTCGCTGGGCCTGGTCCCCTCCGCCAACGTCGGCGACGGCTTCGCCATGGGTGAGCCCTGCCACGGCTCCGCGCCCGACATCGAGGGCCAGAACATCGCCAACCCCATCGCTACCCTCCGCTCTGTGGCGCTCATGCTCGAGTTCCTGGGCGAGGAGGCCGCGGCGGCGAAGATTTACGCCGCTGTTGACGCGAACCTCGCCGAGGGCAAGCTGCTCAGCCCGGACATGGGTGGTAAGGCTAAGACTACGGAGGTCACTGAGGACATCCTCAGGCGTTTGTAGGTGAGGGGATTGTTGTATAGATATTTTACGATATGTGTACATGTAGTCAAACAGTGACGTCAAAAAATGTCGAAAAAATCTCAAAAGCTTTGAATGAATCAATGTTTGTTTGAGATGTGGTTACGTAGAGTAGTATCTTTGAGTTCAGTCGAAGCTTGGACTTGGGCTATTCAAGATCACACAAATCACGGGGTCAAGCAGTGAGTAACCAATGCAATCCTCAAGAAACGAAAGAAGCATTCAGCAATGAACCTGACCAATTATCGAGCGAGCGATAAGACATTTCACCGTAACGCAATGAATTCTTCATAGGGAAAAAGCCACAGTGCAACTGTCTTCACGCCTAGCATACTCCAAAGATATCTCCATCTCGAGAGCCAGATTCTAAGAAGCACTGTCTCCAACCCGTGGTGCAGCTATCCCTAGCCCTAGCATACTGAAACTACATCACCGCTATTAAGAAATGCCTTTTCAGAGATCCTCTATCTCTATACGTACAATGCAGCTACCCTCAAGCATAGTCTACTCCAAAAACACACTCGCAACTGAGAGACCTGGCTGTGAAAGAGTGCTACCTCCGAAACCCCTGTGCGACTATCCTCAAAGCATGGTATACTAAAAGCGCATGGTGACCATCGAGAAAGACTTTCAGGAGACAGAGTATCTCCGCGCCGCCTGTGCTAGTATCATTAACTCTCGTACACCTAAAAGGCAGACTGGTCACGGAGAGATTGGTGCAAGAAGTACTACTTTCTCCGTACTGCGTATGCTAGTACTATCAGCGTCCGTGTATAAAGAAGTGGATTAGCTATAGAGAGAGCGTTTAAAAGAACTTACGATATCTCGATCAGAATCGCAGTCTCTCCGTGCTGTGTATACTAGTACTATCAGCGTCCGTGTACTAAAAAATCACATTGGCCACGGAGAGAGTAGTCGAAGCACTTAGATCATACTGAGGGATCTTGAAGTAAAATACCAGTCTCTCCGCGCTACGCGTGTTAGTATCAGCAACCTTCGTAGGCTCAAGAACGCGTTTTCCACGGAGAGAGTGTTCGAAGAACTCTTGGATACTACGGTCTCTCCGCGCCACGTATGTTAGTATCAGCAGCTTTCGTACACCCAAAAGCAGATTGGCCACGGAGAGAGCGTTCGAAAGGACCCTTGGATACTTGAATAAAAACTACGGTCTCCAGCAAACCCCCCTCCTCTACCTGCCCTTCCTCCCCTTCCCGACCGGCTTCTTAACCGCGCCCCTCCCTCCTCCCCTCGACACACGAGCCCGAACCCCAGACCTCGGAGCCCTCTGCGGACTCCACAAACCCCTCGGCGGCGTCCTCCCCCCCTCCGCAACCTGCGACCGCGTATTCATATGTCTGGTGGTAGCAGCAGGCAGCAGGCCAAGAAGCTCCTGCGGAGGCGGGGAGGGTTCGACGGCGACGAGTTCGCGCGCGCGCCGCGCTCGTCCGGCAGGGGTTGGAGTCTGACTCTGGGTGCGTTGGCGGCTGCTTCTGGAGCTTGAGCTCACCGAAGGAGAGCCGTAATCGCTCTCACATCCCCTGCGGACGAGCGCTCTGCGCAGCCGCTGGTTCTCCAGCCTCAAATGATCGACTTGCGCGTTTGCCGCGTCCGCTCCAGCAGTGACTTGGTCGAGGAGGAATTGCTCTCCGATCCGACGAGCTTGTTCGGCGCGCATATCTGCTCTGGCGAGGGCGAGGGCGTCGCGGAGTTGGTCGCGTTCGCGGCGGATTTCGGCGCAGGGGTCGTTGGTCTCTTCTTCTTGCTCTTCGCTTTCGTCTTCGCTTTCTTCCATTTCGTCCTCTGAGGCGTTTCCAGCGCGCGGCCTGCGATCAGAGGAGCTGTCGGAGCTGCTGTTGGCTTCGCGGGCGGCGACTTCACGGCGGAAACGCTCGTCTTGCTGTCGCTGCCAGAGCTGGCGATTGGAGTGGCGGAAAGGATCGTTGGCGTTCTCTTCCTGCTCGTAGTCCTCGTAGTCAGGCAAGTCTGGTGTTGGCGAGCGACGGGGTGCGTTCGTGGCTGCGAGTGGTGGCGGGTTAGGGCTGCCTTGAGCTAGTTCATCCTCCTCGTAGTCCTCGTAGTCAGGCAAGTCTGGAGTTGCCGCGCGACGAGGTGTACTTGTTCTTACCGGCCGTGGCGGGTTCGTGCCTTGAGCTAAATCTTGCTCCTCGTCGAGCGTATAGTCAGGCGAGGTCGGTAGCGGCGTGCGCGAGCGACTACTTGCGGAAGCGCTTCTTCTTGCTGACGCTGGCGGTGAGGCAGATACGCCTCTTCCCGCTGCAATCCGGGTTCGAGCGTTGCGTACGTACGTTTCGTAACTTGGCTCGCGTTGAGCGCGCAGTTCGGCGCGGAAACGTCGGCGTAGCGAGCGGTTGGGTGTTTCCTGGTACTCTAATTCTTCCCAGGGGTCGAGGTCGAAAGCCATTGGGCTGCTGGGGTCTGGGCCAGATGAATTGACTCGAGTGTAATCGGAATCATCGTGTGTGGGCCATGATTTCTTGCTTGACGAGGGCTGTGAGACAAGGCGGCTGGAAGATGAAGGTTGCTGTGGCTCTTCGTCCTGCTCGATAAGTGGTCCTTGGTATTCTTCGTTCCATTGGGCCAGATTTACAGAGCCCTCTTCGGTCAGGGGCCGGTTCGGTTGAGATCCTGTGTTGCCCATATTGATGTTCTTGTACAAATGCGACTTGAGAATTGCTTGCTCTATGCCAGATGAGAGTATGGAGATTAGGGTGTGAGTGCAGCATTTTGAAGGTTGTTGAGAAATAGCGTGGTATTGTTCGCCGGATTCGGAACAATAGCAAAAAATTCTCAATAAGCGTGGAGGATGATTGTCGCTCAATAGGCTGATGCATGAACAAAGAAATCTTCGATTGCTTTGCTTGACCTCTCTCTGTGCATAAGCTCCGCCTACCACACAAAGCGAAGAGCTTTAGCGCAAACATTTGGCATCGCAATTGGTTGTTCTTATATCAAACAGCGACGGTGATGACTTGCGGGTTGCAACTTGCGGCATTGGCGCAGCGCCCCTGAGACCACATCCAGACACTCTCGCTTTGGTTCATCATTTAGGAGGTCCTGATCTTGATATTAGCTTTATAGATTCGCAGATCCTGTTTGTCAATTTATTGCGTTATTTGTAGAAACATAAGAAAAGAATATGTAGGGTTTCACTTACGTTGCTCCATCACGTGTGACGCTTGATGGAGATCAAACCCGCTGCAACTGGTTTGTAAGACTGCAGCAATTCACATTTGAATTGTACACGCAGAACCGGGCGGCTGGCATCAAAAGCTACAAAACAAGAAGAACTCAAATGCGTAAAAGATTAAAAAAGCAAAAAGACAAGGCCTACCAGCCTCGGTCACTGACCACCCCACCCCCGAGTTCTTACAAGACATCAGAGTGCGCACACTTGGAAAGGCCTGCCTTTATGCGCACTCCCAGTACCGCAAGGGCCCGGAGGTGTTAGGTCAGGGCCATGAAATCCCCAAACCCAGAAGGCTTGCAACCGCCGCGGAGTAACGCGTAGCCGTTGGGCCACGGTACCACGTTCGACTGGTGATGACGACAAACGCAACGTGCATTAAATAGCCGAGCCTGTCGGTGCTCACCTCTTCACTGATGGCGGTACTCCTGGTACCGCGCAATGTATTCCGTGGGCTGAGAGGAAGTAAATGCGCGCATGTTGTTTGCGACGCGGGCGTAGTCAGTCTTGTCGCACGCATGAGGATACCCACACGGCCCATATTGGCATGCGAGTTGATCCATACATCTTCCTCGATGCATCATGGCTTGATGCGACTCTGTGCCAGTGACTGGTCGAAGGCAGAGCGGAGGTGAGCAACTTGGCAACAAGCGACAGCAGGACCACGATCCCTCAACAAGCACACAGAGATTGGGGCTGGATAATAGAAAGATGTAAAGACACACCTTGAAGAACCTATTTTCATTTCCTCGACCTTACACCCTTCGCCTTGACTGGAGGCGGCGGCCTCTTTGGTGCGGCAGCAGCTGGAGCGGGTGGCGGTCTATTAGCCATGACCGGAGGTTTCCTCTCTTTCGGATGAATCTTCACTGGCTCTTGTCCTTTGATGGGGATCTGGTCCCACATCTTCTCCCATACACCAGGGGCCTGACTCTTGTTCGACGATGTCATATCCACCCAATATCTTCCATACATGCGCATAGCCAAGCCGCCTCCAAGAACGGAGCCGGCATCACGAGCTTGCTTCTCATGGCCCAAAGGCACATGCTCCAGGTTCGAGGAAAGTTTCGCTCCAGGCAAACGTCGGAGGTCGTTGAAGAACACCTCCCTGTGCACCGGCCAAGGCAGCCAGCGCATAGACTGCATCATGATCTTGGTCTCACCGGGCACGTTCTCCGCAAACCTCATGAGTGACTCGTGGTTCTTCCTTGCGCTTCGGGGGAGCAGAACTCTGATAGTGGAGACATATGGCGCGGATAGAAGGGCGAAGGCGAAGAACGGGACAACGCTTCCAAGCATGACACCGGGCACCCACCAGTTCGAGACGTCTGGGTTGAAGAACATGCGAGGAGCGACTGTGAAGACTCCCAAACCGGCAATGACGATGGTGACGATGCGGGACATGCCAGTGAAGACAGTTCGGACTTGTCCAGCTTGGTAGACATTGAGGAGGTCCAAGGAAGCAATGACTGCGAGAAGAGTCAGTGATTGATCATAAGGTGGAAAAGAAATGCTTGACACCCACCCTTGTTCAGTCGAGCCTTAGTAGCAGCAGTTGCAGCACTCTGAGTTCCGACAGAACGTCGTACTGCGGGCATCAGTTGCTGCACATTGGGCTGGGGACGAGCCAGCGTCTTGAGGGAAGCATGGCGGATCAAAGGGGTGCGCAAGCAGGCCAAAGGCCGCTGCAGCACTTGCAAAGAATGACAATGCCTGGCGGCGCGTAAGGAAAACATCACATGACTATTCATACAAGACATGAAATGGGCTCTACAGCCGACAGCCATGAAGTGAAGTTCATGTTCTCCATTTTTGGTCGGCCCCAGCTTGGCTTCCCCGATAGCCCCTGCTTCCATCGTCTCTCCTGCTCCACTCCACGTCAAGTTAGCTTCCAGTCGATCGGCTACGTATGTAGATCTTGGTATTCTCAGGGACTATTTCCTTGCTCTCCATGTTCCTTATTCTAACACCACATTCACTTGACTTGCGGTGACGCGTCAACATGAGAGTTCTACGGTCATTACTCGCCCTTCCACTGGCATTACGGGCATCTTTAGCCTACACCGACCTCGGCAATGACGCGCTCCAATCGCTATCCGTATCCAGTGATGACTTCTCAATAACGAACGACGATGGCCTCCTGGCGCCTATACTCATCCCACGCGTGCCCGGCACCGAAGGAAATGCCAAAGTCCTGCAACATTTCCACGACTTCTTCACTAAAAACCTCCCCGATTGGAAGCTGGCTTTCCAGAACTCGTCCAGTACGACGCCCACATCTGGAGGAAAGGAGATACCTTTCCGCAATCTCATAGCAACACGCGACCCGCCTTGGGTGAAGGGAGAGGGCGAAGTAGGGAGGCTGGCGCTGGTTGCGCACTTCGATTCCAAGCTAGAGCCCAAGAACTTCATCGGAGCAACCGACAGCGCTGCGCCATGTGCCATGCTACTGCACGCAGCCCGTGGCATTGATGCTGCATTGACTGCGAAATGGGCCGCGATGGCGGCAGAAGGTGGAGGGGACGAGCTTGACGAGCATAAGGGCGTACAAATATTACTGCTGGACGGCGAAGAGGCTTTCGCGACATGGACGCACACGGACTCTGTGTATGGGGCGAGAGCGCTGGCGGAGGAGTGGGAGAGCACGATGAACCCAGCCATGTCCACTTTCAGGAATCCGCTGGAGAGTATCGATCTGTTTGTTCTCCTTGATCTGCTTGGAGCAACGAACCCTTCGGTACCGTCTTACTTCAAGACGACGCATTGGGCGTACAAGCAAATGGCCTCGGTAGAAGAGCGTCTTCGCAAAGCGAACAAGCTGAAGACAGGGAGTAACGCACACTTCCTCCCTGAGGGTGGGAAGAGCGAGAAAGATCGATGGGCTGGCGGTATGGTCGAAGACGATCATATCCCGTTCATGGCTCGCGGCGTGGAAATCCTACACATCATCCCGAGTCCATTTCCTGATGTGTGGCATACAAGCGCGGATGATGGCGAGCATCTGGATCTTGATGTCGTTGAAGATTGGGCCATGATCACTACGGCGTTTGCGGCGGAATGGTTGGAGCTTGATGGCTATATGCAAAGCAAGGCCCGGCCAAAGAAACGGTCCGAAGCCCCTGTTCACGTTGAAGAGGGCAAAAGCGAGCTGTGAGTATGTCTGGTGTGTTGTCATAACGTGACACTGGAGGCTAGAGATGCTGACTTTGGTGTAGGGATGATTCTATAGCTTGAACGCTGTTTGCTTTTCCTATCTTTTCGACATTTTAATACAATGCACTTTCTTGCTGCGCGCCGCATTCGCACTTCGAGATCAAATCAACAAAGACTCAGATCCTTGGTCACTTGAGCAAAGTCAGACAGTCATGCCTTAGATTCGCCAATTCGCGACGGGCGGATATCGGTGATGGTGTCTTTGACCGCGACGCCGTCCTCGCAATCACCCATCGCGCCCTTGGTGTCCTCTCACTTGCTGAACGCCGTTGGTTCGTCCCACTGGCCTTAGCTGTGGCGTCTTCCCCTGCCTCGTCTACTAAGGCCCGCGGAGAGATCGCGCCAACAATGCAGATATCTCTGCTGCGTAGCAATGTTCTACTCAGACTGCACCAGGGCCACAAAGACAGAGCTTTGCAGGAAAGCTATCACAACGGCAAAATGATATGCCCAGGACAAGAAAGGCAAGGGAATTTGCACCGCAACCGCAGATAGACCGGGTTCAGGCGTAAATCACCTCAACGGCCGGCCGCTTCTCAGTATGCTAGGGCGGAAGGAAATCGCACAGGTTGCATGAAATGATCATGGAGATATCTTGGAGATATCTTGTTATAGGTATAACAAAGCTATCTCAATAACACAGCCAGATTCTCAGTGGATTGAGGATGCTGCAGAGACACAATGAAAACGCATCAGCTTGTTTCAAAAGCATGTTGCCAATCTCACCCGGCCTTGCTGACCGCGCCCTGTAACTTTTCTCTCACTCTGACACTTCGACGAGAGGCTTCCAACTTCGAACTAGCAGCGCTCTTTGGCGTAGACCGAGCAGCAGCCTTCTTGCGCGGCGCCACGAGCTTTTTGCTCACTTTAGCGACCGCAACTTTGCCACCGCGAGAAGTCATCTGCGTTCGAGAACTCCGCGAAGTCCTAGCACTTGCAATCGATTGCTTCCCAGTCTTCGCGACTCTGCTCGAAGTCTCCTTTGGGCTTTTCTCCAGCGATGAAGCAGCTTCGAGGAAAGACGCAGTCAACCGAGACCTGGGTATACCCGTAGGCGAAACTCCCTCGCTTGACAAAACCTTCCGTTCCCTCTTGCGTGGTCCCCAACTCACGTCCCCGACCTCCCCACGCACCTCTTCAAAACTCACTTTCTTCAACGCACCCGATCTCGAAGCAGACGAAGCCCTCCTACTCGCAGCTTTCAAAGCCGAAGGCGAAACCGGCTGCGATCTCGCTCCACTCGCAACCACGCCACGCAGCCTCTCAAGCATCCAGCCCTCCAGCTCCTCTCGCAGAAGACTCGGCAAAACCTCCCTCAGAGCGCGCTGCACCGCATTCTCGATCTGCTGCGCGATCGTGTTGTCCTGCGCGCTCTCATCATCGCCACCACTTTCGGTGCCATACCCGTACGGGGAGTATTCAGGCGAGCGTTCCGTCCCTAGCGCAGCGGAGGAGGATGATCGATGGTACTGAATTTTCGCCGGGTCGTATAATACACCTGCCGGTGGTCTGGCTCCCAGTTCGAAAAGTGGCGTGCGCGGGTCATATTCCAGGGAATGCCGCTGCGAGGGAGTTCGTCCTGGGCTGTAGAGTGTTGTGCGAGCGCTGCTGCCGCGACTGGTCAGAGGCGAGAAAGACGGTCGTCTCACATCGTTGGCGAGCGAGATGGCTTCCCATGCCGCTGGGTCGTAGGGTATGGAGGCCTCGCGGACTGCTTGGCTCGGGCGTTGAGGGTCGTAAGCTGGTGTGCGGGCAGAGGAACGTCGGGATCTTCTTCTGCGCGGGGATGAGGATTGGGAGGGGGAGCTTTGGCCTGCGATTAATTCTAGGAGGGCTTGTTCGGCGAGGAATTCTTGCTCTTCGGTGTGGAGGTGGTCGGTTGAGAAGAGGGAGTCGACGGAGTTTGATGAGTGGGATGATTGTCGGGTTTGGCGGGCCATGATGATCGGAGATTTCTGTGTTGGGTGCTGTTGAGGTGGAGGGTGTGTGGTCAATGGTTTACTTTGATTTTGCGTTGGATCAAGGTCGAAGAGACAAAGAAATATTTCAACGCCGGATTGGGAAATTTCTTGTGAGTTGGAAAGAAAGTGAACAAAGCCATGCTGAGTTTTTCATGGAGGATAGTGCAGTTGCATAGCGAATGAAGAAAGAACGACATTATAATCGTGAAAGCTAGCTATATTCTAATTGTATCGTAAGCTAAACACATATCTCTACCCCTTCAAAAGCCGTTGACCCTGCTGCAAAGCATCCCTAAATCCACTTCTCAACAAGCCCTCAAACTCTCTCAAACCACCAGCCCGTCGAACACCTAAAGCCCCAGCAACGACCAAACCGAGCAAGATCGTTGACGAAAACGCATTCCTCAGGTTTCTCCACCCACCAACCGTCAAGCTTCTACGCTGCTTCTTTCCATCCACATATTCAAAGTCATCTCTCGGGATGAAAATGCTGCGGAGCCAGAACATGAACTGATAACCAGGGTACATAGCGATATTCATGCCGGTAGAAGGGTCAAGGGCCCAGTTGGTACAGCCGGAAGCCCAGACAAGCTTGCTGAGCTCTTTTTGCATCCAGATGCTGTCTTTCTTCGCCGCGTCGAATTTGACGTCGACGACGTTGATGGGCGTGGAAGGCAGGAGGGAGCGGCTGGCTTGCTTCGATTTGATCAGTGGGTCGAGTAGTCGGAGGACGTAGTTGATCTGGCATTCGACGGTGTAGATGACTGACAGGTGGCCTGTGACGGTGTTGGGACCCATGAGAGTGAAGAAATTGGGAAAGCCGGGAACGCTGGTGCCGAGATACGCTTGCGCGGCGCCTTGGTAGTGCTTGTCCCAGTACTCGTTGAGTTGGACGCCGTCCTGGCCGTGGATCTCCATTGGGAACAGCATGCGGAAGACTTGGAAACCAGTCGCCATGATAATGGCATCCGCGGAGAGCTCTCTTCCACTCTTCGTCCTGACGCCGCTCGCAGTAAGCTCTTCCACGGGATCCTCTGCGATGAGCTCGACATTCTTCCTGTGTAGACACTCGAGGTAGCCTGTGTCCATGACCTTACGCTTGCAGCCAATCTCAATCTTGGGGATTAGCGCATCCCAGTATTTCTCTGGAGCCATTTTCTTGACGTAACGCTCATTCTCTTCGATCAAACCCTGACGAATACCCCTACCGCCTTCCGTCTCCATGCTGGCAAAGTCCTTCTCCATGTCGGCGTACAGCTTGAATCGATACAGCCTCATAGCGAAAGGCATGTACCTCATTAAAGCCTTGAACGCCGGTGAGTAGACAGGGTTAGGCCGCTCGGCAAGGTACTGTGCTTGCCTTGCGAATTGGGTGAGACTGCGTGCGTCCTCCGACATGACCGGGACGAACTGAGTAGCCGAGCATCCATTGCCGAGAACGACAACATCTTTATCTTTCCAATCGAAGCTGTGGTCCCAAAGAGCCGAATGGAACAATTTGCCCTTATACGAGTCAGCACCAGGAAGCTCACAGTCTCTCGGGACCGAAAGGTTGCCAACTCCAGAGACCAAGATACGGCTGCGCTTCGTGTAGGTTTCCTTGGTCTGCTGGTTCTTCAAAGTGGTCTCCCAAAACTGGCCCTCGTCGTTCCAGTGAGCCTGCTCAACAGTCGTGTTGAAAGTGACGTGAGGCACAATCCTGTACTTCTCAGCGATTCCACGAAAGTAGGCCTGAATCTCCGATCGCATGGAGAACTTCTGGCTCCAGTCCGGGTTCAGTTCGAAGCTGTAGCTGTAGAAATGCGAAGCGACGTCGCACCCGCAGCCGGGATATGTGTTGACGAGCCACGTGCCGCCGACGTCTGCGACTTTCTCAACGATCTCAAAGTCGCGGTAGCCGTAGTTGCGGATGAGCTGCACTGCCAGGCCGAGACCTGACATGCCGGCCCCAATGATGAGGATGTCAGTGTCTAGGCTAGCCATGTTGGTGAAGGATGTTCAGTGGTTTACGAGTATGTCAGAGAATGAGAGTGAATCAAAAGAAACAGACGGCATCAGCGCCGTCTCTTATACCTAGCCCATGCATGCATTGGATCGGTTCCGCAGCCATGAATACATATGGCCACTCGCCTCCGATCGCTGGAGGTATCACCACTATTGTGTGGAGGCGCGGGGGATGCAGTGGAGACAAAGCATCGAGTCGAGGTCACGTATGGAAAAATACGGCAGCTCAAGCGAGGCAAGGCGCGCCTGACTTTCCTTTATGAGCCAGAGACATCGGCAGACTTTCACTCTGTAGCATTCTCACTGAATCTATTTGCCTTATCCTCTCGGTCTCTATTGCACCGATGGAACATCATAGCCATTTCTCATCTATGAGGCATTGGCAAGAGCCAGCCTTAGCTGGAGGTAATGACTTGTTTGAGTGATCAAAGGCCATCTGGACAAGTCCCGAACAATGATCGAAATTCCCCTTCAAGCCAGAGTTGTCTCCATTTCGTACTATGGTATATATCTGTAACATTTCGCTTGTTCTTCTTCTTCTACTCCCGCATAAACCTCTTGTACGTAGGGTTGTTGGTCTCCTCCTTCCAAGGATATCCAATCTCCAACAGAAACTTGTCCAAGCCCGCTTCCTATATTACCATGTGTCAGTATACAGTACTTCCAACTTATCTCGGATCACGTATGCAAGAAAAAGAAAACACCTCACCTCGCCAGCTGGACATTGAATAGCAGCCAGAATCTTGGCAACATCGCCACCGTAGTTACGGTAATGGAACAAGCTGATGTTAAAACCAGGCTGCAGGGTGGTAAGGAACTTGTGCAGCGCTCCCTGACGCTCCGGGAACTCGAAGGCGAAGAGCCTCTCGTTCTCGGCATTGCTGCGGCCGCCAACTAGGTAGCGGATGTGGCTCTTGGCCAACTCGTCGCCGCTGAGATCTGTGGCTTCCATGCCCTCGCCTTGCAGACGGGAGATGAGATCGGTGAGGTCGCGCTCGCGTGTTGAGGCGGACACGCTGATGCCAACGAGGATGTTGGCGGCGGCGGCGGTGGAGTAGCGGTAGCAGAACTCGGTGACGGCCATTGGGTTGATGGCCGCGACCAATGCTGCGAAGGCGCCTGGTCTCTCGGGGATGGTGACGGAAAGGAGCGCTTCTTTCTTCTCACCGAGAGCGGCACGCTCGGCGACGAAGCGGAGGCGGTCGAAGTTCATGTTCGCGCCAGAGGCGACTGCGACGAGCTGGCGCTTGGTGTCTTGCGAGGGGTGGGAGGCGGTGTACTTCTTCAGACCTGCGAGAGACAATGCGCCGGCAGGCTCGAGGATGGAGCGGGTGTCCTCGAAGACGTCCTTGATGGCTGCGCAGATTTCGTCGGTGTCGACTTGGATGACCTCGTCGACGACCTCGGACGCAACGCGGAAGGTCTCTTCACCGACGGTCTTGACGGCGGCGCCATCGGCGAACAGGCCGACTTCTGAAAGTGTGACGCGCTTTCCAAGCTTGAGCGATTGAACCATAGCGTTTGCGTCGTAGGTCTCGACACCAATGATCTTGACATGAGGCGCAATGCGCTTGATGTAGACACCAATGCCAGCAATGAGGCCACCGCCACCGACGCAGCAGAAGATGGCTTCGAGCTTGCTGAGATCGGTCTGGCGTACAAGTTCCATACCAATGGTACCCTGTCCAGCGATAACGTAAGGGTCGTCGAAAGGCGGGATGTTGGTCAAGCCGTGAGCGTGCTGCAAACGAGCGCACTCTGCCTTTGCGGCGTCAAAGTCTGCTCCGTGCAAGACGACGTTACCGCCCAATCGAGAGACGTTCGAGTGCTTGATCGCAGGAGTGCCCATGGGCATGGTAATGGTCGCAGGGATCTTAAGGTGGCGGGCGGAGTAGGCAACGCCTTGAGCGTGGTTACCGGCAGAGCAAGCAACGACACCTTTCCACCTCTCTTGAGAGGTTAGGTGGGCCATTTTGTTGTAGGCACCGCGAAGCTTGAACGAGAAGACAGGCTGGAGGTCCTCACGCTTGAGAAGGACCTTGCACTCCAATCGGTTGGAGATATTGACGGCATGTGTTAAAGGCGTTTCTTCGACGACATCGTATACTCGGGATGTGAGAATCAAACGGAGGTACTGCTAGATTTTAGTAGGAAGAACACGACAAATCGATCGAGATGGTGCTAACATCGGGGTAGCCAGAGGGCAAAAGGAATTCCTTGGGGACTTTGGCCTCTTGCGACTTGGGCGTTGACGACGGAGGCGAAGGTTGTGCTGAGTATTCGGTCAATGCCAGGCCGGCATGCTGTGTTTTGGGTGTTGACGGCGTGTCTGCGCCATTGGTGGTGACGACGTCCGTCATGGTGAATATGAGATCCCGAAAAGAACGTAGGGAATCGAATAATTACTTTTGTCTTTTCAAGATTGGCCAGTCATTGGGAGTGTCGCGGCACATCTCTCACATCCAAATTCTGCCGATATCGGGCTGCAGGCGGTGAACGGCGTTTTTGGGGAGAGAGAGCTTCAGTAGTCTCGAATCTAGAGAGACTTCATACTGACAGCGGGATGACATATTCGATTCTGGACATCCTCTCGACATCACTTGACGAAGTCCTCTAAGCTTACCCAACTCCACTTCTCTTGCATACTCGCTCATACAAGAGCATTGACGCGCAATTGAAGCGCATATCACTCTGTACAACACATACAGAACGCATCGAAACAACCGCATCCCACTTTCCGGACTGCCGACGTTCGACCAAGGCACAATAAAAGCCATAGCTTCCAGCAGCAGCATCAGACGACCTCAGACATATCTACACACCACCCCTCAAAAACACAATCATGTCTGTCCCAGGCAACATCAACACCGCCCCACCACCCTCCTCCTTCGACGACAACGCAGACTTCTACGAAGAATCAAGATGGCAAAAGCTGCGCCGCAAGATCGTGGAAGAGCCGTTAATCCCTCTCGGGTGCGCCTTGACCTGCTGGGCTTTATATGAAGCGTAAGTTCATATTACCTCCATCGAGCCACGATCTTCATTGCGAGTCCCAACTGACGCTCTCAAAACAACAGCACGAAATCCATGCGCTCCGGCGACAAAGCGCGCACGAACCGCATGTTCCGCCGCCGCATCTACGCGCAAGGCTTCACCATCCTGGCCATGCTGGGCGGCAGCGTGTACTGGGAGAGCGACCGGGCGAAGCGCGGGCAGTTCGACGAGCTGAGCGAGGAGAAGCGGCGCAAGGAGAAGAAGGACGCGTGGATCCGCGAGCTCGAGGTGCGCGAGGCCGAGGAGGAGGAGCTGCGCCGTCTACGCGATAGACTGGTGCAGGGTCGGGGTGCCGAGAAGGTCGGGTTGGCGGAGGAGACGGCCAGGAGGGCGGAGAGGGAGGGCAGCGGTTCGTCTGGTTCGGTGAGGAGTGTGTTGGAGGCTGGGGAGGCGGATGGGCCGGTTATGGCTGCTGTGAGGAAGATGTGGGAGGTCAGGTGAGGGAATTCATGATTTGGGAGGGGAAATTTGTCTCTACTCTTGGAAGATGGAGGAACACAATTGGGTGGAGTTTCTCTTCGCTTAGGATGGAAAAGTTTCACTCCTTGTATGTATGTATATCGGCATGTACCATTGACCTTTTCATGTATAACAAGTCGAAACTGTCACGATATGCTTGGTAACAGAACTGCAGGTCAGGTGGAATTCATGTGCATACCTTAGTGTTCAGCAGTATGGCCAGAGTAAGCATGGCAGCAAAGCCGTGTCCGCATTCCCGGAGGCATCAGAGGCAAGTCATTACACGCAAGACATACATGATAGACAGAAGCAATGATTCAGCGAAGATCAGAAAAGCGCATGATATAATTTCCCATCGCTCGCTAATGTATGCTATGACAAACAAAAGGCTGCTCTCTGCTCTACGCTAGAAAAAAGGGGCCAAGGCAAGGCAAGGTAAGGTAAGGTATCACACACATGGTTAGATTACGCCAATTGAAGAAGAAGATTGAAGAACAAGCAAAAGAACAAGACAAGGCATTTCTCTCCTTCTCCCATCCTGCTTTCCTATGAGAATCGGAAAAAACGCCGCGCTAATCCAGAAGATTGATGACAAGAGAAGTCTGAAAAAGGGAACGTGATGATACTGTGTCTGATTTTCTTTCTTTCTTTTACACTCAGCCCCAAGGCGACTGCTGCTGCTGTGGTTGCTGCTGCCCAGGACGAGGGAAGACGGGGACGGTGTTCATCTGCTCCAGGCCGCCCATGGTGGCCTGCGGCGCGTTTTGCCAGCCTTGCCCTGTTTGTTGGTTGACGAACATGGACTGCCGGAAAGGGTTCGTGCTGCCTGTCGGCTGCGCTTGCAAGGGCGAAAGCGCCTGTTGCTGTTGTTGCGTTGCCGTCTGCGGTCGCGCGAAAGGGTTCGTGCCCGTGGCTTGGGATTGTAAGGGCTGGAGGCCGGTTTGCTGCTGTTGTTGTTGTTGGCCAAAGGGCGAGGATGATTGAGGGTAGTTCTGGGCTATGCCGTCTTCTGGTATTGATTGCTGTTGGAATGAAGGGGCTGGAGGTGTTGTGTGTTTGGCGAAGGGGTTGGTGGACTGTCGTTGTAGGCCGCCCGTCATGTCTTGGTTGCCCTGGGTTCCGAATGCGCCCAAAGATGCCCCTGTCGGCATCATGCTCTGCCTGAAGGGGTTTGTCTGTTGCGGCTGGAGTTGTGCTTGAGGCTGTGCCGTACCGTTGCCGAACTGCTGTTGGTTGTCTTGTGGAAAAGCACCTCCCGTAGCGAATGTTTGCTGGTGAGGCTGTGGGCCATACCCGCCAAACCCAGCGCCTGTATAGTTGGTCTGTACAGGCTGCAGTTGTGGCGGTTGAGCTTGCGGTTGCTGCTGTTGCTGTGGCTGGCCAAACGGATTCGTCTGGGTGTTCGCCATGAAGCCGTTGGTAGCCTGTTGCTGCGGTTGACCGAAAGGATTGGTCGAAGGATCGCCGCCCATAAAGCCATTCGTGGTCTGCGGCTGGACTTGCTGTTGCTGTGGGAAACCCTGCATTGTAGGTTGGAAACCAAGTTGCGGAGCTCCAAAACTGCTTTGCTGCGATGTAACGAAGCCAGTCTGCTGAGGCTGCTGGTATTGCTGCGCGGGCTGTCCCATCGGCTGTTGCTTCTGCTCAATGCTGTCGAAGAAGTCAATGAGATCAGGAGCTGGTCCTTTGGCCTGAGTTGGAGGAGCCGACGCCGCCGCGCTCTCCGCTGGTTTCGCTGCAGCGGCCTGGCTCTTTTGTTGCGCCGCAGGCTTCGAGAAAGGCTTGCCCGACTTCTTTGCATCCTGCTCGGCGAGATACTGTCTCCGGTTGATGTCAAATTCCTTGTCGTCCAGATACTCCTGCAAGCTAGCCGCCAGACTCGTAGGCGCGTGCTTGATCTTAGGAATCTCCAATCGCGTAGCATGTTCGAATTGACGCGCAACACCCAGAAATTGCACAACCAGATCCGTCTGCTTGCAGAATGTTTTGTAGATCTTGATAGCCCGCTCTGCATCTGGCTTGGACATTTCAAAGTAGTGACCCAGCACATTCATGACCGCCTCGTTCTCCGCCGCGTACAGATCGAGCAAATCTCTCGTGAGCAATCGGAAGGCCGTGAGCGAGATTTCGTTCTCCAAGTCATTGTCCAGCATGTTGCATTTCACCAGCGCGCGGACCTGCATCTGAATAATCTCCGTCTCCCTCAGCAGACCCTTGTCCACCGACAACCTCTTCACATGCTCTTGCCCGTTCGCCACAAAGTCGCATTTCGCTGCTTCAAACGCCTGCGCTCGCGCAAGGAGGTATTCCGAATACCGTCGGATGTTGTGTCCTTGCGTCTGCACGTCCGTGAAACTGTTGATTGCCAATCGATGGGTCGGGGCGGCGCTCAGATAGCTCAGCGTGACATTTGGCGTGCCTTCTTTGATCATCAAATGTACTATGATCAGCGACTTGAAGGCCACAGTCCATGTCGAGTCGCGTAATCGGTGGGTCAATGTCCGGAAGACTTCTGCAACGCCGGCCTCGCCGGATTGGGTCGCCAGTAGGATATGCTCGACATATTTCGATTTGGGCGGCGCGAGCTTCACTTTGGTGCCGCCCTTGACGGACTTCTCGAAGGAGCTCGACATGAGCTGGCTGTGGAGTGATTAACGTAGATTTGGTTGAGTTGTCGGCGGCGGTCGCAGCAATCGTTTCGGGGATAGAGAAGGAGTTGTGATTTGATGTGCGAATCACGGCGGCAGTGACAGCATTATTCGAAAGAGATGGTGTGGTCGCGCAGTGTACTATGTTGTAGCCTGCGGGGGCTGTGAATGTGCAACCTGCCTGCTCGTCTCCAGGGACGGCCGGGAGATTGGGTAGCGTCGTCTAGGAGGAAGCTGACGGCGTCGCTGACAGCGCGAAAGCCGGCTTGGCAATGATGAATAGATTGCCTGGCGGACGAGCCATGGCGATGGTGAAAGCGCAACGGGGTATACACATAAAAGCAATTCCAATGGTCAGGCAGTAGAGGGAACATCAGGGAAGAGTTGCAGTAGTAAACGATCTATTTCTCCGGAAGGGTCTGTTGATCAGCAAGCTCTCAAAACAACTAGCAAGGGTTACGAAAGACATGGCATTCTTGTCGCAGCATTGTTACAGTCAAGGCAGCATTAAAAGGCTGGCCTCAACTTGTTGATGCAGCTTGATTTGTTCTACCGCGCCGAGGTGTAAAAAGACCAAGATGGAGTATAGCTGGCCTCTCAAGTATATCTCGGATTGCGGGATGAAGTTTACGAAAATGTATGCGATCGATGTGTTTTCGTTAGGCACCGGTAGTTTACGCTCGATATCACTATCATTGTTCTACCAGCATCGTTCGGACCTGGAAGATGGGACGTGTCGACTGGATAAAATCTGTGAATTCATTGCAGTGTATGTATCTGTAGGATCGCATGCAACAGTGGCAAGGTCCCAAGGAGAGGCTACACGGCACGTCTTCGCCGGCAGCTTGGATGAACCCTCGAATTCGTGAAAAAGTCAGAGTTGCTTCTTCGCGCTCGTTATGTAAACAAGGTGGTGTGCCGAACGCAGATATCATGCTGGTCCCATCCGGATATCCTCGCCCTTAAGCCCGGTTAAGGGAGAGCTTGAATACCCAGGATGAAACACTGCTCATCTGCCACACGCTAAGCTTTCATCATCTGTTGATCGTTGTCAGCTTTTGTCCAGGCAGATGTTGGAGCGTAAAATTATACGTACATCCTTTTGAATAGGAGGGTCATTGAAGAGAGCAAGAAGGGAAGCGGCTCTGCGATTCGAGAAAAGTGTTGGCTGTGGGCGGACCAAGCCGCGGTCTAGCTGCTTTCGGAACGGCGTCGGGCAACTTCCAATGGTCCTCCGCGCTGTCGTCTTGACAGCCCGCAGCAGCATTCTGGGAGTTGGATCATCGACACATTTGTTTTTCCTCATGACATTACATGGCCGTGCTTTGAGCGCGGCTGTATCTCCGGCCATCAGACCAAGATGGACTAGGCTACCATCAACATGCAGAGTCTTGATTTCACAATCTGCCTTGCCTCAGGCGAAGCAACGAACGCAATTCGGGGGACATCGATGTTACGGCAGTGAGAGGTCTACACGAGCACTGGAGGATTTCAAGAAGTCTCGTAAGTGATCAGGCAAGTCCTCATAATTCAAAAGCTGATGGTGGATACAGTCCAATTTCCCACAGCATCATGCACCTTCGAACAGCTTGCCACCAATGGATCATCGCTGAACGATCAAAAAGTCGTCATTCACGGCTACATCGGTACTCGACGAGATGCCTCGAAGAAGCTGACATTTGCGGAACTGCATGACATGACACTCGGGTCTATCGTTCAGCTTGTTTCAACCCCGACCACAGGAGTCGACGGTAGCGACTCTCCACACAATGTCCTTCGTGAATTGAGAGAACACTCGCCAGTCGCAGTCAATGGTACGATCAAAGCACGGAAGGCACCCCCTGGAAACAACGGGGAGGTCAGGTCTGGTCTTATCACAAGCGTCGAGCTCAAAGTTGACGATATTACACCGCTGAACTCATTCCCCACCGATATCATCATGGCCAAAGACACCGTCTTTCCCCCAGAGCAACGGCATTTACAGATCAGAAACGATCCCAGTATCCGAAACGCCCTTGCTTTCCGCAGCAAAGCAGCTCGTATAGTCCGCAACGAGCTGTGCGATGAGCATGACTTCACCGAGATCGAGACGCCTCTACTCTTCAAATCAACACCGGAAGGCGCAAGAGAGTTCCTCGTGCCCACCCGTGTCCCTGGCATGGCGTATGCTCTACCTCAGAGCCCACAGCAATACAAGCAGATCTTGATGGGCAGTGGAATACCTCGCTACGTGCAGATAGCAAAGTGCTTCCGCGACGAGGATCTCAGAGCAGACAGACAGCCTGAATTCACGCAGGTGGATTTGGAGATGGCCTTTGCCTCTGCGGAAGATGTGATGCGGACCATCGAAGCTGTCGTCCGCAGGTTGTGGACTGAGCTATTGGGTTCCACAGACGTGCCCGAAAGCTTTCCACGCATGTCGTACGAAGAAGCAATGTCGAAGTATGGTTCTGACAAACCAGACCTCCGTCTCGGCTCAGAGATCCGACGCGTCGAGTACATGATCCCCGTGGATTTGGTCAGCAAGATCGGACCACTGACCGACCCCATTGTCGAAGTCATGAAGATTCCCATCGCCGAGGACGCAAAGGACACGAGGGAATTCGTCAACAAATTCATGGACTCACCAGAAGCCCAACCATTCATCCAAAACCCCGACGGCCAGCCCGGCATTTTCATCTTCGACACCCGCAAACCCCTGCAAGGCCTGCAAGTCTTCGGCTTCGAAGCCGCCGAGCAAGTGGAAGAGATGCTCGAACTAGAAGACGGCGACCTCGTCGTCCTGCAAGCGCGACCTCGAGGAGACTTCTCCGGCGGCTCCACCCCAATCGGCAACCTACGCCTCGCCCTGCACAAAGCAGCCGTGAAGCA
>MSJI02000461.1:0-46430 GCA_001931905.2 Cladosporium sp. IMV 00045 | reverse complement strand
GGCAACCTCGGACTGGTGGGAGAGTCAGGCGTTCCAGACTCTGGGCGGCCGTCTACAGGGCAGAGGAGTAGACAAGAACACCTCAAAGCATCTTCACATCGGAAAGAAGTCAAATTCGGCGACTACATTCTCGGACAAACTTTAGGCGAAGGTGAGTTTGGAAAGGTGAAAATGGGTTGGAAAAAGGAAGGCGGAGTGCAGGTGGCGATCAAGTTGATCCGGAAAGAGAGTCTTGCGGGAAACGCGACTCGTCTGCCAAAAATTTACCGTGAGATTTCCATTCTCAAAGAGCTGCAGCACCCGAATATTGTTCGACTGCATGAATTCGTCGAGACCGAGCGGCACATGGGCATCATCTTAGAGTATGCCTCCGGTGGTGAGCTATTTGACTACATCCTCAACCACCGCTACCTGAAAGATCCCGCTGCGAGGAGGCTATTCGCGCAGCTGGTCTCTGGTGTCGGATACCTCCACAAGAAGGGCATCGTACATCGCGACTTGAAGCTGGAGAACTTGCTTTTGGATCGCCACAAAAACATCATCATCACCGATTTCGGCTTTGCGAACACCTTCAACCCGAGAGACGACCTTAACGAGGAGCAAGAGCACCGAATCGGCGACAAAGAATATGTCAAGCGGGAAGGTCTCGACGTTCAGAACAAGGAGGGTTACAGGCGTGGCGACCTCATGCAGACCAGCTGCGGTAGTCCATGTTACGCAGCCCCAGAACTCGTAGTGAGTGACGGCCTCTACACTGGACGGAAAGTGGACGTTTGGAGCTGTGGTGTTATTCTTGTGAGTTGCCTTCTTTACGACGTCTTTCTATTATTACAATCGATCGGACTTGCTAACCACCTTCAGTACGCAATGCTTGCTGGCTATTTGCCATTCGATGATGATCCTGCCAACCCCGAAGGCGACAACATCAACTTACTATACAAATACATTGTTTCGACTCCCCTGACTTTCCCGGAATATGTTACACCGCACGCTCGAGACCTTCTGCGACGGATTCTTGTACCGGACCCTCGACGACGCGCGGATCTCTTCGAAGTCGCGAGGCATAGTTGGCTTAGCGAGTACAGCCATGTTGTTGGTTTTATTGGCAGTAATAATAAGGACGAACAGGATATCGCTTCGTCAGCCGTTTCTCAAGATATGGAGCCTACGCTGGGTCGCAGTGCTTCGGTCAGGGAGCCTCAAAGCAGGACGCCTTCGGCCTCAGCCGCTACAGCAAAGCAGCCGACCATGGACAACGTCGAAGAGCGCAAGACAACAAGGGATGCGAAGAGACGGACTGTCCAGTTGGAGTATGTTCCGCCTGGTGCGGCTCACCCAAGAGGCGAGACAAGTCCCATTTCGCCGCAGCACCCCACGGTTCCAATTGCGGGCACCGGCAGAACAAGAGCGAGGCCAGAGGCACAAGGACCGGTGGAGGTTGTTCCGCCTACGCAACGGCCGCATGTGCCGCGGAAAGAGGTTGGCTCGTCAGGCTCTCAGGCCATGCCTCCGCCGTCTCGTGCTGGCCGCGAGTCCAACAGAGCCGTCTCCGAGGCCACCACCATGGGACAGCAGCCTGCCTCTTCTGGCAGACCAAACACTCGCGGCACCCTTGCATCTCGCGGCAATTCATACAGTCAGCCAGCCGTTGCAACGCCTACCGCCGAAAATGCACAGGGCCACTTCTCTCGCCCCAAGTCTGGATCTGGCTACATCATCTCTGGCTCCATGCAGCAGCCTCCAAACTCCGCGCCCGGCGAGAGTCTCAACGAGACCCGGCAGAATGCGTCGCCAGCTCAGCCCCAGCAGCAAATGCCCCAGCCGCACCAGCGTGGACACAAGCGCAGCTCTACATTGGGCAGTCTCACTGACCGCGTGCTCGGTCGGAGCAATTCGCGCAGACAGTCACAGCAAGCCCAAGAGGGCGGGACGCCTGTCGAGAAGAGGGACCGCAGACATCCTCCTGTCAGCATGAAGAATACCATGGGCAACTATGATGAGAGCGGACGTAGACCGTCAACAGACAGCAGGCGAAGCAGCTTTCAATTCTTGCGCAAGAACTCGGAGGCCCAGGCTGAGAGCCGCCGTAACAGCAGGCGTTTCTCTTTCCTGCCCAGCAACTTCAGCATGAACAGCTTCTCCGGCAAGAAAGATCAACCGTACGACTCCGTAGAGGGCGGCCGCCGCGAATCGCGCGGAGGACGACCTTCCAGCAGAGGCATGGCCTTTGGCCGCGGCGCATCACGCAGCCCAAACCGCAGCACCAACTCGATCAACCCACAATTCTACGACGCCGAACAAAGAGGCCCTAGCAGGCGCTCCAACGCGCCGTCGACGCAAGAGAAATCCCTCCCCTACGCGCCCCAGCAATCGGCCAGAACGCCACCCCCACCGATGCAGCAGCGCAAACAATACCGCGACGACGGCTACGCGCAAGAGCCCGTCGAGCGCTACTTCACGCCCAACCACGAGGACGGCCCTCCATCCACGGCCTCGGACGTCCAGCCCCACTTCCCCGTCAGCAGATCGCCGTACCCGCCCTCCTCCACCGGCCAGGCGCCGCAGCAGCACTTCCGCGACGACGGCTACGGCGCGCCCTCTTCGGTCGGCCCGCAGGACAGCGAGACGCACTTGTCGGCCATCAGGCCGAATCAGAGGCGCTTCGGCGACGCGTACGAGAAGGGCCATGAGGGCAGCAGTAGTGGGGCGAGGCGCGTGATGGACTTCTTCCGCAGGAGGGGCAGGGAGAGGGGCGGTGATTAGATGTTGAGGTGGAGGTGGAGGTTGGTGGTTCTTGCATTGTGGAAAGCACTACTTTGGTTCGGGGGAGGGGCATTTGCCCCTCTAAGTTGTTGCATGGTCTTTTTCTTTCTTCTTCTTTTCTTTTTGGCATGGGTCTCTTCTTTTCCTTTTTTACCCTTTTTCTGGTTGTTTCTGCAAGCAGGTTCGGCATTGTAATGAGAGGGCACACCTGCTTTTTTTCTGTTTCCCTTCAAAATTGTTTCTACCACTGCTACTGCTGGAATTACATTCAAGTCGTATAGGCATATGCACACATACACACACTCACACAAAGTGGTCTTCTGGGGAGGTTTTTCTTTGCACAAGCGATGGCGTTATAATCGACTTTCTTGGGGAAATGGTTTCAAACTTGTTGCTATTGGGTTGTCGGTGCCAAAGGAAAGGGCTAAAGAATGATATATATATAGTTGGTACATGAGAATTTTGTTCCTCTCCTGACTTTGCATCTTGTCGTGTACACATGCGAAGGTATCCATCATCATGTTTACATGACGAGTTTCTCCTGCCTTTGAATCGCCCCGTGAATCTCATGTCGTGATGGTCGGTTTTAGTTGAGCGGTATCACAGGACGTTACAAGGAACGGCCTTCGCACATTTTTATGCAGACTTGGTACTGCAAGGGTTCATGAACAGACAATACAATGTTATTATACTTTATACTTTACATCTTCCCCTCAAAGTCGACGGGCAGAGAAGCGTCTGGCCCTAGAGGCTGGGGGAGAGTTCACCAGGTACAAATGTACATCCACACGCCTTCCAAGATCTCGAACCTCCTTCTGAGTTTGGAGTAGGGCTGAAGGAGAGAGATAGGTTCCTAACCTTTCATCCAGCAGGTGTGCAGCAAGCAGTGTGGCTGACTCCGGACGTGCTCTATTTCACGTAATCGACAGCAGCAGCTCCGTTTGCCGAAGCGAGCCGTCCGTCGCCTGGCCTTCTAACTTTATCTCGCAAGTGGCAGAGTGGGTTGCTACTCTAATTGAGACACGAGCCCGCTGCCTACCACTACTGTTTTGTCTCTCCTTCGCCTCTCCATGCGAACCGGATCTCTTTCTCCTTGACAACACTAACCACTATTTTCCTTTTTCTCTTTTCCCTACCGCCATTTCTCACATCCACATTCACTGTTATACTCACGCCTTTTCATTGCTTATTCATTTCATCATCTTACTTTGTTTCGCCTAGGCCGACCTTCCCCCTCAGCTCTTGACTTTCCATCCCAGGAGGTAGGGGTCCTGTCTTGTCCTTCCGAACAGCCGCGCCAACGCCACGCCTCGCCTCGCCTCCGCTATCTCTCTAATCCCCGGTCTGGATAAAGGGTAGTGTAGTGCAGCATCGCGGCTCGCCTGCCTGCCAATACCGCCCGGTTTGGCGCGCATATACGATATTCACTATCGCTATCACTACTATTATCACCAACACACGCTCATTCTGTTCTGAGAGACACGCCATAAGCGCACTGCGCACCCGCGCACACGAACTTCCTACACCACAAAGAAACACCGCCTGGTTTGTCAGCGCCCACACAAGCGTCATTCCAAGCCCACCCAAAACGCAACAATGGCGCCGCCTCCGCCCACGCACATGACGACGACGACGCTGAAAGTCGAAGGCATGACCTGCGGCGCCTGCACGTCCGCCGTCGAGTCCGGCCTGCAGCCCTTGGACGGCGTGGGCTCCGTCTCCGTCAGCCTGGTCATGGAGCGCGCCGTCGTGTCGCACGACGCCAGTCGCATTTCCGCGCAGGAGATCAGGGATATCATCGAGGATCGCGGGTTTGACGCGGAGGTGTTGGCTAGCGATGGGCCTGGACAGGGAGGGGAGGATGAAGAGGAGGGGCTTTTGCTTGGTGGTGAGGATGAGGCGCAGAGCTCGCTACGCGCGACTACGATTAAGGTCGGCGGGATGACTTGCGGCGCTTGCACGTCGGCTGTTGAGGGCGCGTTTAAGGATGTTGCCGGAGTGAAGACTTTTAGCATTTCGTTGCTTTCCGAACGAGCGGTTGTGGAACACGATGCGGATATCCTGTCGCCGGAGCAGGTCGCGGAGATGATTGAGGATACTGGGTTTGACGCGGAGATTGTGGAGAGTAAGCAGGCGGAACCTATCGCTGGGGCTACTGCGAGGTCGCGAAGGCGGTGTGAGAGGCGGAAGCTCGTCACCACTACTGTTGCTATCGAGGGCATGACTTGCGGCGCGTGCACTTCGGCTGTCGAAGGCGGGTTCAAAGAGATGGATGGCTTGGTGCAACTCAACATCAGTTTACTGGCCGAGCGAGCGGTGATCGTACACGACCCGGAGAAGCTTTCCACGGCGCAGATCGTCGAGGCGATCGAGGATAGGGGATTTGATGCCGAGGTCGTATCGAGCGTGGAGGAGGGCGTGCAGACTTCATCGACGAACGCCACCGTTTTGCTCAAGGTCTACGGTCTTCAAAGTCCAGAGTCGGCCGCTGAGCTACAACAATTACTCACCAATCTACCCGGAATCGGATCTGCGAATATAAATTTCGCCACGACGCGTGCTGCGATCTCACATACTCCTTCGCGCATTGGATTGCGCGCTATTGTCGAAGCCATTGAGAAGGCTGGCTATAATGCTCTCGTGGCGGACTCGGACGACAACAACGCTCAGCTGGAATCCCTGTCGAAAACCAAAGAGATCCAAGGATGGTGGCGCGCCTTCAAAATCTCTGTTGCGTTCGCCATCCCCGTCTTTCTAATCAGCATGTTCTTCCCCATGTTCCTGCCTTTCCTGGATATCGGAAGCATCAAAGTCCCCTTGATTCCTGGCCTGTGGCTCGGCGATGTCATCTGTCTGATCTTGACGATTCCCGTGCAATTCGGCATCGGTCGCAGGTTTTACGTCAGCGCTTTCCGCTCTCTGCGTCACAAATCGCCCACCATGGATGTTCTCGTCGTTCTCGGAACCAGCGCTGCGTTCTTTTTCAGCTGCGCGGCCATGCTTCTTTCTATGTTCACCGCGGAGCACACGAGGCCTGCCACCACTTTTGATACGAGCACCATGTTGATCACTTTCATCCTACTTGGTCGTTTCCTGGAGAACCGCGCCAAGGGTCAGACCAGCAAGGCTCTCAGCAGGCTTATGAGTTTGGCTCCTTCCACGGCTCTCATATATGCTGATCCCATCGCTGCTGCGAAAGTTGCAGAGGGCTGGGGTGCAGAGGTCAAGGAGCAGGGCGAGAAGGCTGACGAAAAGGAAACTCCCAGCTCTGTCATCGAGGAGAAAACCGTGCCCACCGAGCTTATCGAGGTCGGTGATGTTGTCATTCTCAAGCCTGGTGACAAAATCCCCGCGGACGGAACGGTCACTCGTGGAGAGAGCTACGTCGACGAGAGCATGGTCACTGGCGAAGCGATGCCTGTTCTCAAGAAGACTGGCGCGAACCTCATGGCTGGCACTGTCAATGGCGCTGGCCGCATGGATTTCAAGGTCACTCGTGCGGGCAGAGACACGCAGCTCAGCCAGATTGTCCGCCTGGTGCAGGAGGCTCAGACCAGTCGTGCGCCGATCCAGCGCACCGCCGATCTTGTTGCTGGCTACTTCGTGCCTATCATCATCACACTCGGTCTGGCTACATTCGTTGCCTGGATGGTTCTGAGCCACCTTCTTCCCGACCCGCCTGCGATTTTCACCAAAGAAGCGAGTGGCGGCAGGGTCATGGTTTGCGTCAAGCTCTGCATTGCTGTCATTGTTTTCGCCTGCCCTTGTGCGCTTGGTCTCGCGACTCCCACCGCTGTCATGGTTGGTACGGGTGTTGGTGCTGAGCAGGGTATTCTGGTCAAGGGCGGTGCTGCGCTCGAGACGGCGACGAAGGTCAATCATATCGTGCTTGACAAGACTGGCACGCTCACCATGGGTAAGATGAGCGTTTCTGGGGCGCAGGTCCAGGATGGTTGGCAGGCTAGCCCTGAGCAGACGAGACTCTGGTGGACTATCATTGGCCTTGCGGAGATGAACAGCGAACACCCCATCGCCAGGGCCATTCTGCTGGGCGCGAAGACGCACCTGGGTCTCGGACCAGATGGCACTCTTGATGGCAGCACTGGCGAGTTCTCAACTGTCGTTGGTAAAGGTGTCTCGGCGACCGTCGAGCCTGCCTCCGTGATGGGTCGCAAGCGCTACCAAGTCTTAATCGGAAATGCCTCCTATCTTCGCAACCAGGGCGTGGAAGTCTCCGCATCGCCTGAGGAAGTCTACGATGAGTCCAAGTCTTCGAGCAGTCTGGATGAACCCTCAAGCTCGAAGACTGCACAGCACGCCGGCATCACCACCATCCACACCGCCATCGACGGCTCTTACACGGGCACCATCTCGCTCTCCGACATCCTCAAGCCCTCCGCGCGCGCCACCATCGCTGCACTTCAACGCATGAAAATTTCCGCCTCCCTCGTCACGGGCGACCAAGAAGCCGCTGCGCAACACGTCGCCGCCCTCGTCGGCATCCCACCATCCGACGTGCACGCCGGCGTCCTTCCCAGCGGCAAGCAGGAAATCATCGAAAAGCTGCAAGCAGCCGGCCACGTCGTCGCCATGGTCGGCGACGGCATCAACGACTCCCCCGCCCTCGCCACCGCCAACGTCGGCATCTCGCTCGCCTCCGGCACCGACGTCGCCATGGAAGCCGCCGACATCGTGCTCATGAAACCCACCCAGCTGCTCGACATCCCGGCCTCGCTGCACCTGAGCAAAACCATCTTCCGCCGCATCAAGTACAACCTGCTCCTGTCGTGCTTCTACAACGCCCTCGGCTTGCCTGTCGCTATGGGCTTTTTGCTGCCGTGGGGAATCACCCTGCCCCCCCTGGCTGCTGGCGCTGCCATGGCTTGCTCGAGCGTCACGGTCGTTGTTTCGTCTCTGCTGCTGAAGTTCTGGCGCAGACCGGCTTGGATGGTCAAGAGGGAGGAGGCCGAGTTCCGCTCTGCTCTCGATGAGGGCAGGATGGGCGTGTGGGGTTTCGTCGGCTGGGCGAGGGATGCGCTCAGAGGGGGGAAGAGGAGGGATGCCGAGGGCGAGAGGGGCGCGTATGTGCCGCTGGAGAGTTATGAGCAGGTTTGATGGGGATCTATTTTGTCTTGTCTATGCGACATTCAATTTTTTTTTTCTTTGTGTTTTGTGGTATTTGTTTTGAAGCTATCAGCGCTGGTGTTTTGGGCGGGTCGAGTTCTTGTTTATAAAGCTTGATACCTATTGTACAAATTTCATCTATGTTCAAACAAGATACTTTAAGGCTGGACTTTGATCTATGTTCGAAAGTACTCTATCCTCTTTGCATGGCAAGCCTTAACATGTCCACACAAAACACGCAGCACAGCAATATCACAAAATGTACATACCCCCCATGCCCTTCCTTCCCTCCCCACTCCCTCACGCCCCCTCCCCCCTCGCCGCAATACTCTCATCCAACCCCTTCAACAGCGCATAAAGCGTCTCCAACCTCGGCACCGCCACCCCCAAACCCCTCGCAACCTCAATGGGCTTCCCCAAAATAACCTCAACCTCCACCCTCCGCCCCCTAACAACATCGACCAACATCGAAGGCTCTATGCCCCTCCCATCCCCCTGCTTCTTCCTCTCCAGCGCCCTCCCAAGCTGCTCCCTCGCCACCTCCCCATTCACACTCCCCCCGTAACCCTTCGCGGTCGCGATCGCCACAACTTCGTCCATGACGTCCAGCACGAGCTTCTCCGCCGCGTCGCTGGAAGACAGGAACGCCACGTCTCTGCTCCAAGTCAGAGCGCAGATGGGGTTCCACGACGCGTTGATCAGGAGCTTACTCCAGCGCTGCGCCTGGATGTCTTCGTGCAAACTCGCATTGCTTCCGCCGGCTTGGAGGATTGTCGTGGAAGCGCTGCGCGGCGAGGTAAGGTGGTGACTCCGGTGAGGAAGCAGGGAAAGTTCCGATTTCGAGTTTCTCGACGCTCCCCATTTCGACGGTCCCGGGGGATGTTTGCGTCGTGGGGAGGTAGACGACGCACGACAAGAGGGGGTTGGAGGGGAAGAAGGTGGCGTATTCGTCTTCGATTCCGAGCCCGTTTTGGATCAGGACGAGGGTCGTTTTGCCGGGCGTCACGGCGGGGGAGAGCAGGGTGGGTGTGCTTGGGTGCGCGTTGGGGAGGGCTTTGGTTGTGATGAGGATGTAGTCGAAGGGGCCTTGGGCTTCGGAGGGGTCGCGGACGACGGAGGTCGGGTGGATGGGGATGTTCTGCCCGTATTTGAGGGAGTTGAGGGTGAAGCCTTGCGTTGAGACGGTGGTGTAGTTGGAGCGGCAGACGGTTGTTACGGCGCAGCCGGCTTGGAGGAGGAGGTGGGTGTAGATGGTGCCGATGGCGCCGGTGCCGTGGATGAGGACTGAGGGGGGCATGGTTGATGTTGTCGTTTGAGATGTTAGGGGGATAGAGGTGAATTGCAAGGGGTTTTGATTGTTGCCGACTAATCTAGAGCTGCTCAATGAGCCTTTGTATGATCGTTTGGATCAATCATGGGGCGTGACAGCTGAGTTTTCAAATATCGCAAGGTATTTGTGAAGGTTGGGGTGGATGTTCTCGAATCATCCGAGGTGTGGAGTCGCAAATCGTAGGGCGTGATGGTGGATCGTCACTTGTTGGTTCGCCCTGGTCTTTCTGTTGGTATTTCTCACATCTTTTATCTTTTATCTTTGGAACAAGCTGTATAGTACCGTTTACTGTTTTCGAGAAGCTAGCTGCGATACCCGATGAGATGTCTTCAGGACAAATGAGGCAGTCGTTTGGATCGACATGTCATCAAACGGCTGATGCATTGATATCCTGCGGTGCAGAAGAAAGTCGAAAATAGTCGATCACATCAAAATAATATACAGAAAGTTAAATCGCCTCATGAGATATGCGGGACTCCCAGCGTCCACTCTGGCACAACATACGCTGCGACAGGCAAATTCCTCAACGACATGAACGATTCCAAAATCAAGTAAGCTCGGGCGAAGAGGTATGCCAAACCGCAAATACCACAAACAACGCCCAGTGTAACCTTAAGCCACTTGGACGCATCGCCACTCATGATGTTGTACCACGTCCACCAGGTGCTGGCCGAGATGGAGGCTAGGACGTGGAGACCCGCCCACAGGAGCCCAGAGAAGGCTACGTAGAGCGATGTACTTCGCCACAGCAATGCTTCGACCTCCGTTGGGAAAGGGGCGTTCCATGCAGCGATGTGCATGGCACTGAAAGCTATGCTTACAATCCATAGGGAAGCACCGATCCATAGGCCACTGGTCGTGCGTAACAAGCCATCGTGCGGCCAGTTTGTGACAGCAGTCGTGACGAAGTGCTGCGTGTCACACTCCAGCCAGTTGGTGTTCTTTGGCTGGACTTTCTCAGCGTGAAACCGTAGACGGCACTTCTCGGGCATTTCTGGATAATTTGCCAGTGCGATCTCGTAGTTGCGGTAGTGTTCGTCGGGAGGGGTTCGCAGGAGATGACGAACGTGTCGATACCGGCGGATGGCAACGTGAGCAAGCCTCCATCGTTCCTGGGTGGAGAGAGTGGATTCTTCAGTGTCGTTTAGCAGTATTGGCTCGCCGGATCGAATCACTTGTATTGTATTGGTAGATGCGGCTTGCGTGTTTTGATAATACCTCGCCATGGAGCCCACGGGCTGCAAGATAGCTGATATGTGGTGTTTCTGAATGAACTTAAATTGATGAGGTTCGTTCGTCTCATTCGAATCAGGGTCTTGGGTGTTGTCCAGTGGATATAATTTGAGACCTGCGATCTCTGAGTCTTCGCCTTCCAGTTGAAAGCTGGGCAGCATCTGCTTTTGACTGTCTTTACTGCACATCAACATGAAGGCAGCTAGAGGCCTAACCCATTCTCCCGAGATGCTGGTCGGCTCATCAACTTTGCGAGGCTTGTACCACCAAAGTCCGTAGAGTACAAGGGCACATAGGACGTGTGACACTGCCGTAACTTCAAGCGTTGTGACGGGCAGTTGCAGTGCAAGTCGCGAACAGACTTGCACGATCATCCAAGTGACTTGAGTGCATGCAAGAAGCTTGCCGATTTCGTCCATCTTGCTCTTGTCCAGGATTTCCTCTTCTGTGATCTCGGGTAGGTGTCCGCATTTGGCAAGGAAGAGAAGACCTTTCGGGGTAACGCTGAGTCGTTTGATGCCGTTGGTGAAAGGAGGACGTGTAGTATCTGATGTTGAATCGATGTCAATGACGAATCCGCCCATGAGTGTATAAAACCCATGTGCAATCGTACATTGACTAGCAGCAGCCTAAATAGGTGTTAGTGACTTTTCAGCACGGCAAATGAGTAGGATTGCCTACGCCGAGCTCCCTCAATTGGTTTCTGAGCGCCCAAGCGGAAGAGAGTTGACGCCATGCGGTCCAGATGACCAGCTCTGGTCCGAAGATCCCGTATATGCACCAGTAGAGGTAGGCCGAAAGACATCGTGTTTTAGACGAGTGTTTTGCAGGAATGTTTAAGTGCATCACTGCCCATGAAGACAGGAAAAGCGATGAAAGACATGATACAAGGATGCTGAGGGTTCCTCTTCCGTCAGGTTCGTTCACCCATCCGACTCTCGTATAGTTGGATTGTGCTGGTGCCAGATCGATAGGGAATCGCATGATATCGGACTATCGTAAAATAAATCTCTCGTTGGTTTGACCAGGATAGAAGCTTCGGTCGTTCGTTGGAGATGCTGCCATGGGGAGCATCTTTAAAATGCTATGAAATGCGCCATGCCTTCAACGCTCACCTGCCCTTTGACAAAGTGCATGTTTCGAGACATCCAAGTATCGAGAATCCGGCAATATGCTCATAGCCGAGTTTCATAGTCGGTTTTTCGCGCGCGTTTATACATATTGCTCGTCCTCAGATTTACGCCGCATGGGCGCAGGTGCTGCTCGATCCTCGTCGGTATTCTTCAGCAAGTAGTTTGTCCTTCATATAGGAAAGCGGCGTATTGCATCAAGTTACAATTGGTCAACTTAGACGATCGATGTTGTGGCGCGTAAAGATCAAGGCTGAACCTCACGGCAGCCTAAATATATACCAACAGTGGAGCAAGCTAACGCAGGAGCTTTCTTGGCGGCGGCTATTCGTTGTGACATGTCACAATAATTGTTGAGATGCTGATATGTATGTATCTCATATATACGACCATGCAAAACATATTTGATTAGAAAAAACGAAACTGGCAGCTTTAGGAGCTTGTAGAGGTCACTAAGGTTGACCTTTTTGACAACCATGTCCGCAAAGCCTCTTGCAGAGCGCCATCGAAAACAGCAGCTTTTGTGCTATGATGAGATTCGTAAGTATCGAAGTATTCGACAGGTTTCTGTAGATTACTGACCCAGAGATAGCAAACTGGCAGAAGTATGTGTTTAATATTCCAGAAGAAACTTTGCGGGCGTTCACTTACATCCCCAGGGACAACGAGTTCCTTCTCTACGGCTACAGGTGAGTCTCAGACGATAAAATTTTACCAGGACATAGTTAACTCGATAGACCGACATCTGGTTCATGGTTTCTCTCCCTTCAGAGTATTTTTGCCTGGCACAACGAGACAAGCAAGTGTCACATCTGAACACGGCTTACCTGATATTCGCTAACAACATCAAGTCAACATTCACTCCCATACCATCGGTTCAGTTCTATTTGCTTGGCTCCCTTTTCACTTCTTCGCGAATGTGTATACCCAGGTCGAGGGATCGCAACCGGTCGATGCGGTATTATTCGTTCTTTACTTCGTAGGCGTCGCATTGTGTTTCGCCTGCTCCGCATGGTCAGTGTTCCAAACATACGTTCTCTTGCTGCCAGCTGACATGTATTACTACAGTTGCCACATTATCTGGAATCTTTCTGCCCCTGCGGCATCTTTTGGAAATCGACTAGACTTTTGCGGTATAGTACTGCTCATGTGGGGAGCTAGTCTTCCATCCATTCATTTCGCATTCGTGTGTGATCCGTTGACAAAATACTTCCACTGGGCCTTGGTATGTCGATTCAACATCAAGTGACAAGACTTGGGAACAGATCTGACGATGTATAGGTATCTGTGAGCGCTTCTGGCTGCATAGTCTTTACCCTGCACCCAGCGTTTCTGGGACCGACTTTCCGCAAATACAGAGCATTGATGTACACTTGTTTTGGCCTCTCCGCCATGCTCTTTATATCACACAGCATTTACCTCTATGGCTTCGCCACTCAGAGGAAACGTCTGGCCATAGAATGGATGGCGTTGATGGGATTGCTGAACATCGCAGGCGCTGCTTTTTACGCATCCAGAGTAAGTACTCGCAACCCAGGAATAAACCCCTACCGACATCGTACTCACCAGGCTTAGATACCAGAGAAGTGGTACCCTACCGCTTCGACTTTGTAGGCGCAAGTCATCAGATATTCCACCTGCTAGTGCTGGCAGCGGGTCTTGTTCATTACAAGGCTTTGATATGTGGCTTGGGTGAAGTCAGAGCGTCTGGAAGTATGTGCAGCTTCAATGACTTTGCTGTGGCCTAGAAAATTATAAACTCAGTCCAGGGAAGGTGGATTGCCATATGCTCCTGCATCAATGAGAGCACTTGTCAATGGAAAAACGATGTTCGATACTTATCATGATGAAAGTCTCGTTTGAACCAGAAGTCCTCAACATTCCATCGTGGTCGTCGTATGGTTTATTCACAACTTCTTATCCACGCTCGTTTGCCTTTGTTCATAAAAGCCGACCTGATAAGACCTTTTTGCAAAACGGGGCATTGTCCTCCAGAATTTCCGGACTCGGAAAGGATTCAGCCTTGTCGCATTATGTAGGATCAACCGCAGGAAACGACCACCCTTTCATAGCAAACTCCGATATCCAGGCAGCGATCTCAATTATTTGTGTTGAACTTGTGCGAACACTTCGGACAAGTGTAGAAGATCGTCGTGCCTTCGTCGGCACTCCTCAGTTGGACTTCCTTGAACTGAAGCTGTGGATTGTGGCACTGTGGACACTCCTCGTTGATGAGCTGCTGTGAAGCTGCAACCTCTTGCGAGATAGGGAGAACGCTGAAGTTGTCACGCTTGCGCTGCAAAGCAGATGGAAAAGTGGTTGGGAGGGACCTTGTGGTGGATTGCTCGGGCCATTCGTCTAAAAGCTATTCGTTAGATGTGTTTTCTGATGGGGATCTGAGTCTTGCTCACATACTCGAAGTCACTGTCTCGCAGAGGTCGCATGTGATCTGCGGTATCTTGTTTTTGTCTGCTCTTGGTAAGAGGTTGCCACAGGTGTCGCAGAAGAGGAGGCCGATGAACACCATGTTTGCTGGGATTTGCTCGAGTGTGTTTTGGTAGTGGAAGTGGACGAATGCTTCCATGTGACACACGAACGGCGGGTCTAAGCAGAAGGGGAATGCTGTCACACCTTACTTTGCATGGTGAACAAGGGTAAAGAAGCGAACCAATTATCGACGCTTTCTGAGATGCAGTGAATGGACTGATGGCAGGCATGGTCCTCGATTGAAAGTAGGAGAATCATATTAGCATTTTGCTCTGGCCGTTGACTAACTGGACCTTCTCTGAATCCTGCCCATTGCTCATGACATTGCTTGTAAGAGAATTTGGTTCTCCCTGTCTATCCTGTGATCCTCCTCCGAATGGCAATCTCGCTTTAGCAATGAGCCAAGCCAGAAACCCTTGTCCTTTATCAGGGACATTATTGCGCTCGAAGAAATGATATTTGGGACTGTACATGTAGGCGAATGGCGTCTCATGGTCCTGATATTGCTTCCCATCTCGATTTACATCAAGACTTTCCGTGAGCTTCTTGGGGCCTTGTGACACAGCCAATGGATGAATAGACGGATTCGCTGAAGACAAAAGCCGCAGATCGTTGTCCGCTAATCCATCATCAGAGAAGAAGATTGCTTCCGCAGATTCTTCGGACGTATCAAATGCTGCATGGCGTTTCTGCCTGACATTCGACGTCCCCATTGATTCGGCGTTCTTCGATGCCCCATTGCCGTTGTGGTGGTGATTGTTGAAAGTTACGAGGAGCGTTGAGATGGCTCCAGGCTCATCGTCTACCCTGGGCATGACACTCAAGCCAACCCATTCTGGCAATGGCGGAAGTGTCGTGTCCCTCCAGTCTTTGTACCCATGTGCTCCGAATGTCGGGAGGGGCACCACTGTACGAAAGTGGTGCAGCTCCAGGAATTGACTAAAAGCCGTCTGAGGTGCAAATACAGGCACATTTGCATGTATCTGGCGAAGAAAAGCTTCGTCGAGAAGCGAGTCGGATCTGACGACTGCAACATCCACCAATGTTTCCAATCTACTCAGCTCATCTTCAATCACATCATAGCTCTTGCTTCCATCTTCTGACCCTGTGCAGCTAGCCAGTAGCTCAATCTCCCTCAAAAGCTCTTCGGCTACCGAGATCGTTCCGGATTCGGTCTGTCGTGCTTGGTTTGATGAAGAGAACCAGTCCCGGGGTTTACTCTCAGGTATTGGGAGCCCGCCGTCCACAAGAATATTGTAGTAGAAGCGTGAGCCGTGTTTGACGGCATGTGCTGGTCTCGGTATTTGCACAAGATAGGTGCTGTGATGAAGGCGGTGCAGCAGTGGTCGGCAGCTTGCTAGCTCATTTTGAACGGCGTGCTTCAAGTCCAGCTGCAATTGGACAGATGGCTCATCCATTTATGAGTCGTCGGAGGCGGCATCGCAAGGAGTGGAAGTGCATTGAAACCTTGTCCGAAGCAACGATGTTCTTTGGCAACGGCGGCGCAGACTGCTGTCAATGCTCGACAGCTTCACGGCGCGGCTCGTGAAGGAGCGGAGAGTGGAGCCAACTCGCCTAGCCATGGTCTTGGACAAACAACGACGTCAGACAACTGTTTGTCTGTTCTATCCACTACATGTAACTTGTCAGGTTAGCAGTGAATGATTGTTCCGGGAAGTCCATGTCCAAATAGTGCAATATTCAGCCTTACAACTGAGAATAACGCCACTCCAATCCAGGACTATCAGCATGAGTGACCAGTACCGTCCTCCGCCTGGACCACCACCTGGCTATACTGGCCAGCTCGCCTCAAACAATCCCTTTAGAAACAACCAACAAAGGAACGACGAGGAACTGCCTTCCTATCAACCGCCGGCTGGACCTCCTCCATCATGGTCCGACAAGAAGCCATCTCAGAATGACGAAGCATACCTAGCTCCGCCAGGGCCTCCTCCCGGACAGTCAGCATCGAAGGCCTCGGAATTCCAACCCCCACCCGGCCCTCCTCCTGGCCATGGAGAATCTAATGAGCCCGAGCCTCCGCCCTATGATCCATGGATGGCGGTTCCTGACAGCACCCTGCTGCCGCCACCTCCTTCGTTCAAGCAAGACTTGTCTCCCACAGCCAACGCTGACTGGGACGACGCCGCCCGCGGACACGCCTGGATTGACATGAACCCACTCTGGCAACCACGTCAACACGACCAGCAGACTCTGACCCGCATCTCCTACGGCGACGTGCGCCTGACCATGCCACCTGGCACCCAGAACGTAGCGATGAACCAAGGGGGCATCGGCCGCACCAACGTCCGCACCAACTCCAGGTGTCAAGACACCATTTTCCTCTCCGACATTCCCATCTTCGCCTCAGAGCAACACAGCCCCATGGTGACCGAGAAGCCTCGAACCACCTACTACGAGCTCGAAGTCAAGTCCATGGGCAACAACGTCGTCGGCTCTGGCGATGCAGGAATCGCGATCGGCTTTCTTGCTCCACCCTACCCTTCCTGGCGCTTGCCGGGCTGGCATCGCGCTTCTCTGGGCGTGCACGGCGATGATGGACGTAGGTACGTCGACGACTCGGACGGTGGGAGGGACTTTGTGGAGTCTTTCCGTCGTGGTGACGTCGTAGGCATTGGCATGGTGCATAGTCTTCCCATGTACGCGGGAGGGAAGCCGAGGTGTGAGGTTTTCTTTACGAGGAATGGAGTGCAGGAGGGTAAGTGGGACTTGCATGAGGAGACTGATCAGCAGCAAGAGGGTGGTGATGTTAGGGGGTTGGAGGGGCAGCATGATCTGCTGGCTGCTATTGGGTGTTTTGGAGCGGTGGACTTTGAGGTCAGATTCAAACCTGAGGAGTGGAGGTTCAGGATTTGACGTTGATATGCTCGCGGCACGAGCTATGACTGCGCTGACTCGGATCGACTAAATGCGTGAAGAGACATGATTTCATTTGTCATGAAACTACGAGAATCCAACAAGCATCAAAAGTGTTCCTTCCAAAACTTGAATTTGACTCCGCTCACTGTCGCCTCCTTGCAAGCCTTTTTGATGTCTCTAGCCGCCACATTCGGTCCGCAAAAGTATACACCAACTTCGCTCCGTCCGCCTTTGTCCAGGCCGGGGAGGTAGCTCTGATTCAGGATACCCTCGCGCATCGCGACAAGCAGCCTGTTAAAGTCAGGCCTTCCAAAGTTTGTCCTCGACGACAGCTCTGTCAGAGGGTCCTTGTCCGTGCCCACAGAGTTGAGCACGATATTCTGCGCCGTATCTGCATCCATACGCTGAGTAAGGTACGTATGTATCCTCAGGAACTCCTGCTGAGCTCCAGGTCCGGTCATGCTCAGGCTTTGCGCTTCGAGCGATGAAAGTAGGGCTTGGAACCACTCGAACGAAGTCGTGTCTTTGCAGACCCAGATGAACTCTACTCTCCTTAGTCGCCTTGGAGGATTAGGTGACAAGCGCATGTGCCAGATGTTCTTCAAGATTGCGGCCCAAGGCGTCACGCCAATGCCGGTGCCGATCAAGACGGCTACCTCGTTCTCGAAGACGTCCTCAGCGGGCGCGCCGTAAGGTCCGTCAATGCGCAGCTTGGGCATTACTTGGCCGTTCTGTAGTGCGACCTCGTACATTCCCATGGGGTCGAGCTCATCGTAGAGCTTTTGTTGTTCCGGCCCAGCCCCAAGCGCAGAAGCCAGTGCTCGAGTGAAGTCGCCAACTTGTCGAACGTGTACGCTCACGTACGGGTCGAAGGGGCAAGAAGTGATGGTGAATGGGTGCCACTCGTGCTGTGAGACTGAAGGTACATTGATAAATAGCCACTGACCAGCTTTGTAATGCATACTGGGTTTGCGAAATTGGATCTCCACGGCTTCTGTATCGACTACGTTAGCTTGTACGCCGACTGAAAATTCGAAAGGAAACGTACCGTAAGGGTGTCTGACGACTTTGATAATCTCAGTCTGCCGACGTGACCTGATCTCGCGATAGAGCCTCTCACAAAGGTAAATGCCACCTCCTACGAGCTCCCACCTCCAGCCCTGGTAGCCGATGCAATGACCCCAGAAATTCTTCCCTGCAAACGGCGAGTACGGCTCAACACTGTCGCGGACAAAGCATCCTGTGGCATGTGTATACATGGCAAGTAAGAATGGTACAAATAAGTGGTGTGTGTACCAAAACGTCTCGTAACTTTGCTGGCGAATCTTTGCATGCGCCGTAGTGAACATCAGCAACATGCATAGCAACATGACATGCCCAGTAATGCCTCCAGCTTGCATGTAATGGATCTGGATCGCGGCTTCCGCGCGTACCAAAGAGCGTTCCACGTTGAAGAAGTTAACGTAGTGGGCCCCGACATGAACGATAGTCCAGAAAAGCATAGTGTACGCGACCTGACGGTGAAACCATTGGCTTTCGTCCAGAGGTAGCCATCGAATTTTTGGTCGTATAACTCGCAGCAAGTTTCTACACATTGGCAGGAGAATGATCATAGTGTCCACGCTCAAGCAGAGACCGGCGCCGCGAGAGAACCAAACGCTGAATTTGAGAGTATTGAGTGGCGCCAGACGAGCATCGGCGGCTTGTTTGTACCAGCCAAAAATGAAGAGGAAAATGTGAAGCCCATGGAAAAGTGTGTAGAATGTGATCTTGCGGAGTGTGAATTGTTTGGCCAGCCACGAGGGCTGCGCCTTTTGGGGGGCCATGTTGCGAACTTTGACGATATGTGAGAAAATCCCAGATAATGGTCAACCTTTGATCAGGGTTGCGATCAGACGCTGCAGCGGTGTTCTATGTCGACATGACAGTCCTTACGATCCAAGGTATACCGGAGAACAAGGCTGTGTGGTTCGGTAGTTTTGGCTTGCGCAAGTCCGTAAACTTCAGAAGTGTCGGTCCTGTCCAGAGAGGGAAGAATACGACCTGGGCAGTGGAAAGCCTCACTTACCGAAGATGACAGCCAGAGTTGCACACGACGTAACGAGTCAGATATGCGCTCGGCAACGCTGTGATATCGGGCGGAATGCAGAGCATCCAGCCTCTTGCAAGCGCCTACGGGCGAGCAAGCAGATGAGTGGACGAGATGCGATATGCATGAGCATGGGTGCGTGCATATAGACCTGCATATTAATTTACGGTGCGACCCGAGTATGGGGTTGTGGTTCTTCAATCCTGAGGGATGCGATCCTTAATTGGCACCGCCTGGATCTCCGATGGGTTTTAGACCAATAGCTCGGTGGCTCGAGCGATTCTCCAGGCAATACACTTCTTGAAGAGTCATGTTCATCTCTTTCACGCTGAGAGTAGTGGACTCTGAAGGCGCCGAGGGGGAAGATGTCGGTGGAGTTGAAGTCGAGAGCGCAAGTCAGCGCAAAGCGTCAAGAAATGCCCTGAGCCAATCACCCATCCAGCTTCGACTTCATTCGTCCGCTAAGCGCCTTGCTCACTCCCACCGCCTCTGCATGTCTCTACATTCATCAACGTGCCTATGGCGCTGCTCTTGCAGATGCTATTCCGGCTCTTCCAAGGGCGCTTCTAACATGCAGCCAAGCAGCCCATTTGAAGTATCCCCGCTGGACCTAGACAACCATGTAAGGTCATTCTTCCGTTCATCGCATGTTCACGCTCCTCTGTGGCGCTCACGCTCGCTCCCAAGAATCACACTGCATCTCGTGGCAAGCCAGGTGCGGTATACTAGCTTCAACATTTCACCACGCTATCGTCTATCGTTCCTTGTGCCCGCATTACGCCGACCTGCGCTCGTAGTCTTCTTTCCCTCTTCTATACCAGCCCCCCGGATCCCGTTCTTGAACGAGCCGGCCGATCTTCTCGCCATACTGTCCTGCCTCTCGTCTCGTTACTAGAACTTAGATATCACAAGGCGATGAATCAACCTTCGCGAACATCATAGCTGTTGCAGCTCAGATACACTCACGCTGCTCGCTGGCTTACCCGTTGCGCCGCGCAGCAGCATGGGCAAATTGATCAAAAACCACTGGGCCCGCCTCATAATACTCACATCCGCCTGCTGTATGTTCACGAGCGTCGCGCTCAGGTCTTTGCATCGCGACTAACAACTCTTTCCAGACCAGCTAGCCGGTGCGATAGAAGGCTTCTTCTGGCCAAAATTCTTCTTCGATTTCCTGACCAAGAACTTCGACTCCGCCGTCAAGCCCGCTCCGATCTTGCAAGTCATCAACGTCGTAATCGCATTGCTGAGTCTCGCATACGAATGGCCACTAAGATGGGTCGCTGGAACACACATACACAAAAGTCTAGTGGCCAGGATCTTGTGGCTACCTCTGGCCAGCTTGAGCGCTATCCTTCTATATCAGACGACGAATGCGGCGTTGTACTACCTGATCGGATGCGGCGTGTACTTCTGCTCGTATAGCGAGGGAGAGGTGAGTGAGTTCCATTCAGTATACTTGGGCGCATGCTGACCTTAGAGTAGGTGATATGCGCTGTTCCTTGGACACTACCGAAAAGGTCAGATCGACGGACTAAGGGCACAAATGGGGTCTGAGTGTGGACATTTCCTGGCGAATGAGGATGATACCTTTGTTTTGATTGCATAGCGTGGTTATGGCGTTCTTTCTGGGTTCCAAGAATTAGTGACAGCGTAAGGCTCGCTTGTCTCGCAGCGGTCATGCCTGGATATCGGCGACCGACGACGCTCATCATAGTGTCTGTATTAGATGCCGCAGAATCGTATGAAACTTTTATGATTAACATGCATACATGCCTAGCCAGGACACTTCCCTTTACCGGATCGTGCGACGACCTCCCGAGTTTTGATTGTCCAGTCCACATCGGATGCTATCCAGGAATTGGTGATCACTGAATAGGATGTCTTCTTTGATGCAAAAATACATGTGGTATGAACAGTACCGTCCGTTGTGCCCAAGGAACATCCGTCCCGCGCTCGTTTCCCAGGGGCCTCAAGTGGAGCGAAGATAGAAATCTCTCACCGGCCTGCATATCCAAGAAACGCCTCTCCTTAATGAAGCGCAAGCATAATGTACACTTTTTTCGTCTTTTCAGAGCTGCCCAGAATCATCCGCTCTTCAAACGATCCATCCGATATCTGTCGCTGGGATCTCGACTCCTCTTTTCCTTGCTCTCCGCTCGTCTTTCGCGTCCGTCGTCGCCTTCTAAGCACCGATCATGCCACCACCCTGCTTGGCGGCCGCCTCGCCCTGCATCTTCTCGGAAACCTTGACGTTGACCTCGAAGAACTTGCTGACGCAGCGGTCGAGGCAGACGGACTCGCCCTTGTTGAGCTCGCCTTCGCGGTACTGAGGGGGGATGCACTTCTTGGTGCAGGTGTCGACGAGCCTAGAAAGAGTCGGGTTAGATGGGATCGTCTTGACCTTCTGGCGCAATGAGTGCGCAGGCGATTCTATGCGTGAATGGGTGAGATTTACTGGTTGAACATGCCGGAGACCATCTCGATCTCGGCCTCTGCTGCTGCGATCTTCTCTGCGGAAGAGGGCTGGGGACGACCGCCGCCGAAGAGGAAAGACATTTTGCGTGGATTTGTTGGTGGTGTGGTTTGGAGTGATTGGGTGTGTTATCGGTGAATTATGCGATCTGAGATAATGGTCGTAGGTTTTTGTGGTGCGATGGATGGAGATGGAGTTGCTCGAGTCTGGTGCTTCACGCTGCTCGCTCGCTGGTGACGGAGGTCCAGCGGGCTTTGCCGTTGCTCGCAGCTTGGGCTTGGTCAGAGGATTGACATCACATTGGCTGTGAATACAATTACATGTACATGTTTACATTCACTTCCTGGTGAAATGCTCTTGTGTCCACGTGAACAGCATGCTCAGTGCGTGTAATGATACCGCCAAGCACACTGGGACGAGACATCTCCCCTCCGCCATCTCGGAGATCTTCAAAAGCCATCACTGGATGCCAGCGCGGAACAATTTCATCTGGACATTCGCCTACAAGTGATGAAACACCAGGCGATCCATCGTTGGCAGCTGTAGAGGCTGGTGAAGCTGAAGTCCGAGATCATCTGGCATATTTCTCTCATCATTTACAAAAAGCATCAAGACAAACACCATCTCCACTTCCTCGCTTGACAATCGTTGGATTTCAGGACTTGTACAAGCGGAACCAGCACCGGCAGGGACGGCACTTTGTAATTCATCAACATGATCATCCCGTTGCTGGAACTCACTATGACCTGCGCTTGCAGTTCTCGGAAACTAGTACTGCGAGCTTTGCTGTGCCTTATGGTATGCCAGGGAATCCCAATTCTGTCAGGCCGAATCGCATGGCTATTGAGACGAGGGTACACAATCTCTGGAATAACCTTATAGAGTCGGCATCTCATGCTACAGGCTCCCTTCTCATTTGGGATGCCGGCGAATACGAAGTCCTACCTTACCGAGATCCCGTCAAGGCTCGAACGACAGACGACGAGCTCTCGGATAGTAGCGAGGACGTTGCAGTGCCTAGTCTTTCTGAGAGCGAAAAGCTATTCGCAGGGTTTCAATCGAGACATTTGCGACTGCGGCTGCACGGGTCTAGGTTGCCGACGGGATATACCATCGGACTTCGGTTACCTTCAGCAAACGATCGAAGTGGCCAGCCTGAGAAGCCAAAGCGTAAGAGGCGTAGAAAAGAGCCATCTAAGAATCTTGTGCGTCTTGCCCAACCGCCAATGACAGACAGCGAAGATGAGGTTGATGCGGGTACCTCAACGGGAGTTGATATTGCAAATGATGCCATCGATGATGCTGAAAATGAAGATGCTGGTGGCGCGTCGGAGGCAGAGGATGAAGACGCAACAATTCGATCGAACAATGCCTACACTGGTGCTAGTAACACTATCGGCTCTGTTCACCAGAGGCACTGGTTTCTCAGTCTGGATCGTAAGAACTCTGGTTTCAGTAAAGAACGTAGTGGTTCTGATGAAGGCCGTTGGGTTGGTGAATGGGAGCCTTTCTTTGTCTTCGGACGGGATGTGGAAAGAAGTGTGGTGACTGGGAGGAATGCAGATGAGGTGATGGCAGATGAAGGCGTGGAAAAGTTTATAGGTAGGAAGATGTGGAGACCGGTAACCGAGTGAACTACATTGTAAGATCTGAATCTCTTGGTTCGGTCAACGGTATCGAGTCACGCAAGTCTTGACGGAAATGAAGCCGGAGTGAAGACTGCGAGATTGACGAGGGCCGTTGTTTTGGCCACCGGGTGAAGCCAGCTAGCGGTGGCTTTGACTGACTGGGGTCCCCGCCCAAATCACAACTTCGAAGCTCTCAAGTTTACCGCCGAGTCCCTTACAGACCGCCGACACACCTAATCACAGTGGCTGGGGAGCAGACCTGCGGCGATGACCTGACTGATCTGCTCCACCGTCGTCACATATACAGCAGCTTCTTCACACAAACCGCAGAACTACGACATTATCGGATCCCGTGTATGCCGCCCACCAGCGCCACGCCCTAATTCACCGAACGAGGCGCAGATTACGGTGTTTGAGACATGACCCTCTGCCAATTACGGCAGCTGGGCGTGCATTCTTAACAACAAAAATGGCAGACGAAGCCTTGCAGTCATTCCTCTCTTCTTACGGACAAGAAGCGGATAGCGCCAGCATTCCAGACCACTACCAATCAGCCTGCTGCTGCGGCAACCCCGACTGCGCATACCTGAAGCAGAACCAGGACTCGCTGGATGACTTACAGCGAGACGTGCGGAACGCGGCCAAGCTAGGCCAGGTATGTAGCTCTCCAAGCCTTTCTGTTTCCCGTCGTTTGTATTGAGTGTGATCGCGCTATGCAGGTCCACGTCGTGCTTGCTGCGGACGTCCGTTCGAAGCCGCCGTGATGTGTAGCACCATGCCGCCGTTTGCGGTCGAGAAGCCGTCGAGGAACTCGTCGCTAATGGAATTCTCGTTGCAGGCGCTGCTCGTTCGACATGAAGCGTACATGGCAGATGCTGAGAAGGAGAGAGTGGACATGATGGCACGCATACAAGAGCTGGAAAGCGACAAGAGTCAATTGCAAAAGACGAACGAGGATCTGGTCAAGGATAATCGCGCTCTGCTGGATCAACTCGAGTCCGTCAACAATGCAGTATCCGAGTCGGACAACCGAGTGACTGGTCTCCAAGCCACATTGCAGTCCGCGCAGCAAGAGATGCAAAGACTGTCGCATCTCGCCTCTAAGACTGAGCGTCTGGAACAACAGTTGGCAGACTTCGAGCGGGAGCATGAGAACTTTCAAAGCAATCTGGATGCAAAAGATCAAGCGGAGAAACATGCAATTCGGAAATGGCAGAATTCAGAGCGCCTACTTGCCGACATGCAGGGCCAATTGGAGCGCATCGAGCAAGAAGCACAGGAGGAGAGGGAGCGTCATATTGAAGTTGTAGGACGAATGGAGAGGCGACGCGCTGTCGAAAAGGAACTCACATCGGCCGCCGGCAGATTGAAAGGCGCCGCTGCTTCGAAAGCGCCTGGTCGGGAGAGTGCTGGTAACAACGTCGTGTCGCACTTTGTCAAGGACATTCTCCAGGACAACGCAAATCTGCAAATGGGCATTGTGGAGTTGCGAGAAATGCTTCAGAATTCAAACGAAGAAGTGGAAACTCTGAGACAGCAGCTGGTCGTTCATCAACCCTTAGATGAAGAAGATACTCGGCCGCCACTGGGGGACAGGAAGACGAGTCTTCACGATGAAATCAACAAAGCTACATCTCAGGAGCTGCATGTACATCATCACTACCATGCGCCCTCCACGCCGTCAGCTGCCGGCGGCGTTCGCAACCTGCGCCGGCCAAAGAAGAAGCGATATGGTGCGCTAACACCCAATTACCATACACCTCCCGCATCCGGAAGAAGCACGCCTCGGTCGTCTGTTAGTTATAACACACCCTCGTCAATGGCGACCATCCTCCAACAGACCGCGGTCAGTGTGCCGAGCTCGTCGCCTCAGAATCACCGCTGGTCATACCAGTCGAATCAGACCTATCACAGTCAATACGGCTCATCAGGACCAGCCTCACCGCAATCTACGGTTAATCGTACGTCCTCAATCTTTGACCGCGCATTCAGCGATGGCGGCCAGGAGGACTCGTCAAGACCGACAACACCCGATACTGAGGAACCCGGCTCGCCCATGCTTGCACCAGCGCATAGTAAACGCCCATCTGTAGCGGGTTATCGTACGACCAGCGCGCCGGCTGTTCAGCGCAAGGGGTTCAATCCGGGTCATAGTCTTCCAGCTCTTGACTCAATAATGGACACTAGCATCGAAGAATTGCCACCACTCAGACCGCGTCCGAGCAACCACAATGCTATCGCGGAGGAGACAGACAGCGACTGGGATCAAGAAGTTCCTCCAGCGCCCGAGAACACCTCGAATGATGCGACATCTGGACAGGAGCCACATTTCGATGTGCACAATGCGACCATCTATCAAGCGCCACTGCGGCGAGCAGCATCACATGAGTCGCTCTTATCAATCTCAGGAATGGACATTCACACATATCAATCCCGACCTAAGCACGCACTCCTAACAAAAGGCGGTATCAGCTCTGGTACCGTGGTGAGCGGCGCTCAGGCCCACGCTGCACGACCTGCCATGGCGACTCGCACTGAAAGCAATAGTCACAGCATGTTGCGTGGAGTAGCAGCTGACCAGCACGTTGCTACTGCTGCGCCCTCCAAACCGACCCTCACCAGAAAAGCCAGTGGTTGGATATTTGGTCGGTGGGGAGCAACCCCTGGTCCACCCATCCCAGAGTCCAACTCGAGCACCAAATCAGCAAGCATCAAGTCTGGGAGCGATAGGGCTAAGGAAGACTCACCTGCCACGCCTAAAGCGCCAGTATTCCGGAGTCCCGGGATCAACCAGAGTGGTCCTATCCTCGGACTTGGGCCCGAAATAAGAATACACCACGCACCTGTGGTGAAGAAGCTTGACCAAGAAGAGTTGAGCAGTGCGCTTGATGAAACATGATTATTGGACATATCATTTTTGGCGGCAAGAGCGCACGATTTGTCCCATTCACTCATTACTATATCTTTTTACGGTACCCACGGCCGATTTTTGCTTACAGAAGCTATGATACCCCAAAACAATACGCCGGAGACTGGGCGTTTCGTATGTACCACTTCACAAATAATTAAATTCAACAACCTCTTCCTACAGACTACTCCAAACCCCACAACGTGTTTGAACCGATGATTTGCTTCTACTTGCAGACTTGAACGAGACCGATAGACCCGTCAAACCCGCAAGCAAGATCACAATCACAACTCCATCGTCTCGAACTTCTCGTCTCGCGGAAGCCCGATGTGGCAGTTCTCACTGATCGCCCATTCCACAAATGTCCCCGAGATACTTTTGAAATCCACCACCTCCCCTCCGTACCGATGACATCCGCTGAGGAAACAGCACCTCACCCCTGGCCCACTGAGACTCTCCATCCATTTGGGCAGCGCAAAGCCGAAAATCATCCCCTGCACATTCTTCAACTCGCCATACTTAGTCGTAACACTGCTGAAAGCGCCGCGCACGCAGAACGGGAGCGGATTGTTGCGTCCGTCGCAGTCGTATTTGCCCTTGGCGAAAGTCTCGCGCAGGTTGGCCATCGTGTCGCCGCCGCCGTTGTCTACGCGGTTCTCTGGTGCGAAAGCGCAGATCATGGCGAAGGCGAGTTGGGCGTTGGCGTGGGGTGTGGAGGCTTTGTTGTCCGTGGCGAAGTGGTAGGGTCTGGAGTCTTTGAGCAGCAGGGGCGTGCTGTCGGGGAAGATGCAGAAGGCGTAGTCGCCGTAGGAGTTTAGGAATGAGACTGGTAGGCCGTCGGCTCTGGCGCCCAAGAGGTAGGCGGAGTGGATGGAGAATTGGTAGAGGCAGTCTGGTGGTTTGGTTTAGTGTTAGTTGATGATCGTCGGCGGCTTGTTTGGTGAACGCACTTGGGATCGAACGGCCAGTGGACGGCATGTAGGTGGTTGTGCATGGCACTTTTTGAGGAGACGTTGTTGCGTCTGTTGGTGGAAAATGTATTGATACGCGATCGCAATAGTACTATGTTGTATGTTGGGGGTGTTATCTGAAGGTTTTTGATCGGACTAGGACCGCTCTTCTGCAAGGACATCTGGTCAAAGAGGCTACTGCCATGTTCAGTCCACATCAACACACGTTTGTAGGTAATCAACGACGAAGCATTTTGCCTTCCTTAACAAGACGTTCGATTGGTCCTTCACGGTAAGAGCAAACCGTCAATTTTCACCACACAAAACTAAGAGAACACACATTCCGTCTCCGGAAGCGCCATTAGACCCACCAACGAGATGGGTTCAGGAAAATCCTCGCGTAGTCACTGAAGTCAATCAAACCGCATATTGACAGTGGTTCAGCTGGTTGGAGCAACGATACCTTGAACAGATCAAGAATATATCATGGTAATAGATGTTAAGAGAAGACAACATGATGAGAGCCGTTGTTCGCTCACAGGGATGCCAGGACTTTCTCCACCGACTGTTGACTTCACGTCCCCAGCAACGCGAAGGATCAACAAATTGCGAACGTAAACAAGCGGCGTGAAACACTTCAGCAGGCATAGCCCCATACAATAGGAGCGCTTGTATATCATACACGAAATATTCATTACATTTGCAACCCCTGCAGCTAATTGCTGGATAATCATCAACGGATACTCGCATGCGGCCTTCTCTTGAAGGCGGCCGAGGATCCGCCTTTTAAGCATGGACGCACAGCATTCCATCTTCTCTCCTTCCACGTGCTTCACAGTAGCATGTGTCGCATTCTCATTCTTCGCGGTCTCCAGCGTATGGAAAGGGACCCCTGCACAAAAGAAGACTGAAGCACCTGTTCGCCCGAGGAACAAGAGAAGGGTCGCCGTCGCCAGTCTATATGCAGACGCGTCGAGCAGCAGCAATGGCGAGCCGGTCTCGCCTCTGACTGTTCTGTCAGACCTCATTAGTTCCACTGCAAAACTCTCGGATCGACTTCGAAAAAGCGGCACCGACTACGTTGTGACAGCTCTTTTGAGCGAGCTGTCTCCCATCACCGCAACCTTGTGCCAAATACAGGCGGCGGTATGCAACAACATAGGAGCGATAGCCCCAGGTACCGGCCCTGGTGCCTGTTTCACGGCGTCTGCAAGCTCTCTAGATGCCACCATAAGGCTACTTTCTGGTTCTCAAGCGCAAGAGTCAGCATCAGACACCTCAAGCGTGAGGGAGAATGCATTGGAGCAATTGAAAGCACAACGCCCTGCTCTGGATTTTCTGCTCAGCACCCTCAATACGCCTGGCCTTCCGCCGACTCCCCCTACAGACAATGGCAAAGACGACTTTCTTAAAGTTTCTGACGCGGAAATGCTCGGGCCCATTCCCACTGGTATGACTCCTGGAACTGAAAGCAAAGACTGGATGGAGCCGCCTCCTGAATACAGCCCTCCGTCAGACTCCAGTACTATAGTACTCGCAGAGAAGGCCAAGGAAAAGAAAGACGTGCCAGAAGAGTCGAGCTCGCAGCCACAGGTCGAGAACGGCATCGGGGATGTCAACGGGGAAGCGCTCTACCAAGCAGTGACAGATGATGACATCCAGATCCTATCTGACCTACTGGTAGCCGGGCTCACCGCGAACGAGGCGTACGGAGAACTCCAACGAACGCCGCTGCACCAAGCTGCTCACCTGAACTTCTGCGCCTGCCTGTCGATACTGCTGCGACACGGCGCAGACATGAGCGCTGAAGATACGCATGGCGACACGCCGCTTCATCTCGCCGCATGGGCAGGCAACGTCGAGGCGCTCTCTTCGCTGCTGTCGCATGGTGCCGACGTGGATTGGCTGAGCGGTCGAGACGGCTATAGCCCGTTATGGTGCGCGATCAGTGCCAGCCATATCGACGCCGCCCGTCTACTGCTCAAGCATGGGGCGCGTGTGAGCCTTCGCTCTGGAAGTGGGCTGATGCCTCTTCACCAAGCGGCCGTTACGGGTCAGAGCGCCATGTGTGAGCTCTTGCTCGAGCGGGGAGCGCAGGTCGACGCCAGAGACGATGACCAAAACACTGCTTTGCACTATGCCGCCGCCTCCGGATCCAAGTCCTCCGTGAGGATGCTGTTGCAGGCGGGCGCCGTCGTAGATGCGCAGCAGGCGCAGGGCTTGACCCCTGTTCACTGGGCAGCGCACAAGGGGCACGTCGAGGCGCTGGGTATCTTGCTGAACTTCGGTGCGCCGTTGGACGCGGCTGCGGAGGAAGGCGCAACGCCACTGCATCTTGCGGCCAACCGAGGCCATTTGTCCGCTGTAAGACTGCTGCTGGAGAATGGAGTGAAGAGTGACATTGTCGCTATCTGGGATGGCATGGAAGGCACAGCTGCTGAAATGGCAAAGGCCAAGAGGCATGCGAGAGTTGCAAGGACCATTCAAACGTGGTCGACCGACTGAACCAATCTTTTCGTTGTGTACACGGCGTTTGGTTTCGTAAATCGGGATACCCTGGGATATCGAGGGGTCTATAGGTCTATAGGTCTATATCAAATTCTATGTACAAGTTTCGTGCCAAAATCATGAACTGTTCATGCTCTCCGTCTTCTCGATGCGGTCTTGGATTAGTTCATTGAACTCTTTTCTGATTTCAACAGGAGCGACGTGGCCCATTCCCTCGAGGAAGACCTTCGTCACGCCGCCCTCCTCGCCACCGAGTTCGCTGAGCAACATCTCTCCGTGAACGAACTCAACCATATGATCAGCCGTACCGTGGAATACGAGGATGCGGTCACGACCGACAGAGTCGCCAAGCTGCTTCAGCTGTGCGGCGCTCTTGTGATGAAACCCGGCGGCGGCCAGCTGGCACAAGAAGCCTTGTCGCGTGAAAGCACCAGGGGAAGAACGCTTGCTGATTTCACCCGCAGCGAAGCGATCCCCGTTGGTAGGGAACGACTGCACGGTGGGCTCCGTCTCATCGGGCCTGGCCAACCAGGCGGCGGAGTAGCAGTCGTTCTTGACTCTGGCGATTTGCTCGTCGAGCGGCTTGGGTATCATGAGGTTGATGCGGTTGCGGATGTTTTCCAGGTACGGCTTTGTGCGAACGATGCGCGGCGCTGTGGAAATGAGGTTGAGGCTGCATATGCGCTGGGGGATGAGCATGCCCTGGTGGACGAGGGCTGTCAGTGGTCGCCATACAGGTTCAGGACGGGGATGAGACATACGAGCTCTTGTGCGATCATGCCTCCCATGGAGATACCGACGACGTGGACGCTGCGATCCTCCGTCCAGCCGATGTGGTCTAGGAGCTCGATGAGGTCCTTGGCCATTTCTGATGTGGTGTATCTCAGGAGAGGCTTGCCACTTTCTCCCATGCCTCTGTTGTCAACGACGAGTGAGCTATACTTGTCGGCTTCGGTATGGCCAAAATCCTTCGTCTGGCGCTGCCATGTTTTCATGAAACCGCCCAAGCCCATGATCCACTGTGAAATGTTCATGTCAGTGAGCCATATCGGACGCCGCAATGTCTCGCTTTCGCGGTGCGGGCTGAAGTGCGGTCTGAAGCACGAGATGGCCCTTCATGGCGTGGCTTACGATTACCTTCCGAGGACCATGGCCGTGAATCTCATAGGCCAGCTTCAAGGGGCCTCCTCGTCCACTTGCGACATCGATGGAGTCTTTCTCGGTCGGCTTCAGATCCCAGTAGACATGAGGATACTCGGGGTGAGATTGGATCTCAGCTGCTGTGAGCGCCCTGGATCCGCCATCAGCCAACTGTTGCACGGCTCATATCGCTTGCCAGATCTGGTAGATACATACGACATCTTGAACCGGTGCTAGGATGTTGTTTGGAGTAGATCACTTGGCCTGACCGGACAGCCTTCCGGATCTGTGAAATTCTGCGCAAGTGTTGGGTGTCGGTTAAACTTAATCTCAGTTAGGCGACAACGAAAGAACAAGATAAAAGTACACCTATGTGATGTTATGGTAAGGATACAGACAAAAAAAAAATCAGCTGATTGTGATTGTTGGTCACCAGATCCAGACAAGAGACGTCCTTCGCGAAAGTGCATGGGTTTACGGCCGGTTCTTCAGCCCGCGTCGTTCCGCCCGCCCTAAGCATCGACCGGTTCTTCGCCACGCATCTCAACGACATCACGCCAGTTTAAACCATCATCTTTCCCTGAACACATACTTCATGAACTTTATACAACGCTGGAACGTCCACCACCTTCCATACAGTGAATGCGGCGGCAGGGTCCGCTCCTTTAGACTGTCGACTTCCCGCTGCCAGCTCGTGCATGCTCGAACCATGATGAGGCGCCGCCTTCAGGAGTAGCTTATGCCACCTTCCCTTCAAAGTACGCTCGAGCTGTCATCACAAAGAGCTCTCGACTTCCTCCGACAACGCCTCGATATGAGACACTGCGTAGCATCTCGCTGCCCGACAAAGGACAAGGAAAGCCTCGGGCAACTTTCGTACCTGCGTCGTGCCACTGAAGGCTTATATCATTGCCAGAACTGACATGTTCCACAAAAGACCGAGGGTACAGGGCGCTCTCGTATGTGCTACTGACTACCGTCTACTTCACCAATCTTGTGATAAACTTGCACCCTTTCCGATCTGGCATCGCATCAATACAGCGGTCACAACAGAGATGCTACGCCCAGAAGGGGCGCTCAGGTTTGTGTTCATCTTGCAAATGTGACACCACTCAAGCCACGATAGACCTGCTCGATCGTACCTACTTGGAGGGTGCTGATGATTGCGAATTGTTTTAAAGGCACCTGCCTCGTTGACTTGTCTCATCTGTTCTCACAACTCATCTCGAAGAGTTTCCTGCTTGCCCAACACAATCCTCCAACGATCACTCCTACTGACAAAAAGCAATGCCGTCACTCGTTCGGCTTCTCACATTCGTTTGCTCTGCCATCCTCTTTGGATCGGCTGTAGCGAAACCTTCTCGACCAATCCCAGTATGCGCTCGCAGCGACACCAAAGACCTTACGAAACTGGAACAATGCCTTCGAACCACCGTCTTTGCAGTCCAAGCTGTTGAGAACGCTGATAGCAATTTCACGGAGGCTTGCGACCAAATCAACTATACCCAAGCCTCTGAACAGAATCTCGACGTCTACTTTCTCCGGGATCTCATCTGCGGCCAATTCGGGGGCGAAGGTGTGTTCTACACCAGCAGTGACGAAGTCATTGCGGACCTGTCCTATGCGAGAGTTGCTTTGAGGATTGCTGAGGACAGCACTTCCGATCCGGTTTTGAGGCTCATCTGCCCAAACATCAATTTGCAAACCTTGTACAATTTTGGTTTGCCCGTCGACTCGATCTACGATGCAGCATGTGGAGATGTATACATTTCATCTCCTCCAGAATACACCAGCCGATCGGCATCTTCCTCATCCGCCAGCTCTACATCTTCGAGCTCGTCCCCATCTAGCTACCCTGGCCTCAGCCAATATCCTCCGCCACCTTACACCGACCCGTCGACGTCTTTAAGCTCGTGGACCTATTCCACATCGCCGCTTATTCCTTCAAGCTATACTGATCCTCTCACTTCGTCTGACCCGCTCACGCCGCCAAACTATGCATCGATCACTGCACCTTCGTCTCCTTATACCGACCCCACCGAGTCTTCTTCGTCTTCGTCTACGACCTGTACAACGACCTCGAGCGCGGTTCCCATGTACAAGCGACAAGACAGTCTCAACGAGACATACGATGAATGGATCGGACTACTGAACAGTGCCATCTTTGCCACCACTTTGATGGCATCCACTGCTGATAACGCTATTTGCGACAATGGCGATTTCTGGATTGATACTTTTGACAGATTGGGATATGATGGAGAATACGTTCACATCTTGCTGTAAGTCTTCCCTGTTCGACATTTGTGATTGATCTGACATGTTTTCCCAGTTGCGCCTCTGCTGCAGGAAATGACATATTCGCACCTTTCAGCGTCGAGGAAGCTCGAGCTAGCCTCATATCTGCGCTGTATGGCTTGGTCTATGCGGAATCTGGCACTAATGACGAAGCTCGCCGCATCGCTTGCGATAGTCTCAGGTATTCTGTTCTTACTCAGGTGGAACTGAACGCCACAGAGATCGTTCAGCTCGTGTGCTTTCCGCCAAGTGCCTCGTCTTCCTCGAGCAGTATTGTGTCGTCTGCGACGATTTCCACGTCCTCAAGCAGCGATCACCTCCGCAAGCAGCTCCACGCTGTCGTCGAGCAGCAGTTCGATTTTATCTTCATCTGACAGCTCGAGCTCGAGCTCGAGCACTTCCTCGAGCAGCTCCTCATCTTCCTCGTCTTCTACAGATAGCTCAAGCACGAGCGCTTCTTCGACCAGCTCCTCGACGTCCTCGTCAAGCGACTCTAGCACCAGCACGTCTTCAAGCAGCGACTCAACTTCTTCTCCTTCAAGCTCCACCTCGTCTTCATCCTCGACCAGCTCTACTGATTCTGAACAAGTTCCTCATCCACTGTGAGCCCAACGACGTCGTCTTCTTCCAGCAGTAGCACGGCATGCTCCTACTCCTATCACTACCCCGAGGGATGGAGATGGAGCTGCTCCTCTACCTCCACCACGGCCACCACTACTTCTGACGCTACTACCACGCTCGACACATCTTACTATCCCTCGACCTATCGCCGAATGTGAAAGGGGTTATCATCTGGTCGTCGCTCCACTGCTTTTGCGTAGACTGACGCTACTCTCCATTCCTGCCTCCCTTGCTACTTCCTTGTTACCGAGTATGTTGATGAATTGATGTGGATGAGTTGAGTGACATTTTGCTGGATTATCTGATCGAGAGGAAATGCTGGGCCATGTATCGTCTATCGATTATGAATGAAGTTTTGCTCGAGATGAAGACATGATTGTGTGTGTTTCCAATGGTTTTCGATACCTCCGATGTTTCACAGTAGTGTTCTCAAGATCGTCCCGTCTATGTCATATCGCTCCATTATAGGCACCACTAATGCCACATTATTGAAGTAAAAGGTCCAACTTTGCCAGCCGCGGTTAGGGTTGATCATGATTCGTGTTGTGAAAGACGTTTCCACAAATTTTGAATAGGAATATATATCGATCGTGACTTTCGATATGCGAGCTGAATCATCGTGCACACTTTGAGCTAGCGGACATCATTGCAACCGTCCATCCTGTCATCATTCTGTCGGTGCAAGAAAGTTCCAAGCGAAGTCTAGAAGGTTAATGCCGCTCGGAAGCGGCGAGAGCGAGCTTCCGACTCCGTTCTCAAGCTCCACAGAAACAACGCTCAGTCGCTGAGCAAAGATGACGTGCAGCGAATGAGGGCACTCGCCCAGGGTCTTCTCTCACTGCATTATTGCACTGCCTATTGCTGTTGGACGGTGCTCGTACCACCGGAGCGAATGCGAGGTGTCGGGCATTTGGAGAAGGGCCACAATGACACCTTGACACTGCTTCCTGTCCGACTCTCCACTGTCAACATTCCCATGTCCAAGAATCTCTTACGCTCCGCCTAGTGGAAAACCTTAACACCTGGGAACCCTCGGAACTGGTCTATGTGTCTGACGCGAGTTTGTCAGCGCTGGGATTGGAAGGCTATTGTGCGGAGCAGTGGGTGAAGGAACACCATCCAACGACATCCTACCGGGGACCTGCCTGGTGAGGATCAGAACGCAGCATGAACAATCAGACACCGGCGGCCGGTGGCCCGCCCCAGGGCATGATGCAGACCACCCCACCCATGTTCGGCAGCGGAATGCCGCAAATGCCTCAGGAAATGCGCTCCGATTTTGGCCCGGGATCGCAGTGGTATCAGAACGACGACTACGGCTACGACGACGGCGACGGCGACGCTGCCGATGATGGCGATGGCAACACGCGCGACCCGAAGCGCCGGCGCATCGCGAGGGCTTGCGATATGTGTCGCAAGAAAAAGATCAAGTGCGACGGGAAGATGCCCAAGTGCAGTCATTGCGAGAATTACAAGACGGAGTGTATTTTTACGCAGGTGGAGAAGAAGCGCGCTCCTCCGAAGGGTGCGAAATACATCGAAGGATTGGAGAATAGGTTGGGTCGCATGGAGAGTTTGCTACGATTGAGTGGCTTGCTCGCTGAGGACGATGGGAGGACAGATCTCGGGACGCTGGAGAAGAGGCTGCAAGAACGCAGTCAAAGTGTCAACAGAAGCAATGCGACGAGCCCGCAGTCGCAAGCATCACCGGCAGTTGGTGCAGGGAAAGCTGTCGCGAGTCCGAACACAAGTACACCGTTGAATCCATCGGTGACGAGCCCCGACACTGGAACTACGTCCACAGAAGACGCGCCTGCTCCAAAGGGGAAGACAACTGAGAACGTTGATGCATTGGCAGACCAAATGTGCAGCCTGATCACCAACAACGCTGGCGAGACGAGGTACATTGGCAGTTCTTCCGGATTTTCTATATTCAGTCCCAAAGGTATCCAATGGGTCAATACCAAGACCGGAGACAGTTCCTTCCAGCACATGATAGCAGCTGCGGCCGAAGACGGCAACAAATTCGATCACTGGAAGCCCGAGGTGTTTGACGATTTGTTCAGTCGCCGCGTATTCAAGCCACTTCCCGGCAAGCAGGAATGCTACGAGCTGCTCAAGGACTTTTTTGAAAACTTCAACTTCATGTTTCCGCTTTTCCACGAACCCACATTCATGCATCTGGTCGAGAAACATTACTCCCTGGATCCCTACGAAGGTAGTGGGTGGTGGGCTTCCTTGAACGTTGCTTTGGCTATCGCGCACAGGCTGAGGGTAATGAGCAATGTTGTGGATTCCGAGGAGGACGATCAAGCTTGGGGATACCTGAAGAACGCAATGGCTGTAATGACTGAATTGACTATGCGCAACACTGATCTTCTTTCAGTGCAAGCGCTCTTGGGCATGGCGCTCTTCTTGCAAGGCACTCCGAACCCGCAGCCATCTTTCTTCCTGGTCGCGGCCGCAACACGACTCAGCCACTCGATCGGCTTACACAAGAGAGGCTCTGGGTTCAACCTGAATGAAGTTGAGAACGAGCAACGCAAGCGAGTCTTCTGGATCGCCTACTTGCTGGACAAGGACATCTGCTTGCGCTCTGGACGGCCTCCCGCTCAAGACGACGATGATATGAACGTTGAACTCCCGTCCGAGGTACCGCCAGACAACGTCGGAAACATCCCTCTGGGAAAAGAGTTACCTGACGGCAGGAAAACGATGAACTTGTTCCGCCATTTCTGCACATTTGCACAAATACAGAGTCGTGTTTACAAGCAGTTGTACAGCGTCAAAGCCTCTCGCCAGTCTGATGGGGAATTGCTCAATACCATTGGCGACCTCGATCAGGCATTGGAGGAGTGGAAAGAGACCATACCTCTTGACTTTAGGCCAGAGCATGAGATCAAGGCTAACAACACGCCTTTGATCTTGCATGTTGTCGTCTTGCACTTCGCATACTATAACTGCCTCACTACTATCCACCGCATGAGCGTACATCACGGCTATTGGAGCAGCAGGCTCAGCGACTACGCGATTCAAGGTCTCAACGCGCGACCGCTGAACCCAAGGGTCTTCATGAGTGCTGCTCTTTGCGTCAACGCTGCAAGGACAAGCATAGGTCTCATTCGTTACATCCCGCAAGGAGACTATGCTTGTGTCTGGTGAGTTGGCCCGAAAGACTTTATTCAAGTAACAACAGCTAACGTAATTTACAGGCTCATTCTCTACTACCCAGTATCATCGCTGGTCACTTTGTTTGCCAACATCCTGCAGAACCCACAAGATGCTCGCGCACGAAGCGACCTTAAGCTCATGTCCTCGGTGGTCAGCTTTCTGACCATGCTCGAGCGCGATGTCCAAGAATCAACCAGCCAGGTCCGACGCATGCTTTCTGTCTGCGCCGAGTTTGAGCGGATTGCCAAGGTTGTTCTTGACAAAGCAGAGCGTGACATGCGAGGCCGAGGGAAGAGAAAGCAGGCTGAACGCGAGCGGGAGAAGGATCGCATGAATGGTGCCATCACCGCCGAATTGGAACGAGGAAAGACTCTGGAGCAAATCCAAGTGGAAACCCAGGCAGCCTATCGTCGTCCCATTCAAACATCGACTTTGCGTGCAACCATGTCACAACCCGGCAGCGCGAACGGCGGAAGCCCTGCCAGCTGGGGTGGCAGTCAGCCAGGAGGTACGTACAACGGTCCAGGACAGCAGCACTTGCAAGATCCGCCAATGCAAGCGAATCCACAAACCAGCAGCGGGCAGTGGAACCCGGCACCTTTCGCCATGCCCTCAGCCAGCAACAGCACGCCCAACCTTTGCAACCCCGGGCAAGAGATGAATCCCCAACACCAACAACACCAACCCGGCGACATGAACAACGCGAACTTCTCCAACAGTTTCAACACGCCCAACATGAACGACCCCCTGGCCGACTTCAACATGCCGAGCTACACATCACCTGAGGTCGGTGGTGGCGGCGGCGGCGGCAACGGTTTCGGCGGATCGTTCCAGCAACCCTTCGTGCCGCAGGATCTGTGGCAGATGCCGATGACGCTCGAGTGGGATTGGGCTGAAGGATTAGGCATGGGCAGCTTCACGCCCGGACCGCTGTTCAACGACCAAGACAGCTTTCTTGGGCAAACGGGTGTCGGTGGCATGTTTGCTGGCCCACATGATCAGGGCGGGCCGCCAAATAACAATCAAGGTCAGGGGTAGGAAGTTATTGGAGCATGGGGCTGAAAGGCTTGGAGCATTATTTCTTTACGAAGGACTACGATTCGAATGATTGCGTAAAGGTGTTTGGGGATAAAATGCGGTTCTTTGGTCCAGCCAGTGGGATTGGGATTGGGCTTGTTTTTTCTTGGACAAGTATAGATTCAGGGATTGTATGATATGATAAGGTCCACTCCTCTTCATGATGTATCTTGTCAACGCACGAATGTTTCCGTCTTGGTCACATTCCATCCTCAGCGATACTATACCATTTGTTTGATACTCTTCGATGCGAGGGACACAAGTGTGTGGAGAGCTGCAAGGGCGACAGGTGGGCCGAGCGAGCATACGGGCCATCCCGTTCCTGCTCCACACTGGCTGGCTCGCCTGTGTGGGCAGCTGGGAATTCGCAGCAGATGTATGGGTGGACGGCGTCTGTCTCGCCTGCCGTTTCAATTATTGACACCGCTACCCATTGCTCCCTCCCCACCCTGGCGCAACCTCCCACCTCTCTCCTCCCTCCCTCTCTCGCTCTTCCTCTTTCTCTCCTCCCTTCACCTCACCTCTCTTCTGACTCCACCACCACCACCACCCTTCTTCCACCCGCCCATGCTGATCCGCCCGCCATAATCCTCTCTTCACCCGTCACACCCCGCGCCAACACCTCTCTCCGCACTCCTCCTCCCGCCCGCCGCTCCTCGCCACCTTTCGCGAACCCTTTCCACCACAGTATGCTCTCATGCCCCACTTCCCCAACAGCTTCGCGCGCGCGCCATGACTGACACCACATAGCTTATCCACCACCCACGTCTACCTCTTTCGACCACCACACCTACTCTAATCCCACTCTCACCTAACCTCCACGCTCAACTCCAACCATGTCTTCCGAGGACGTTCAATCCCCGCCCGTCGACGGCGGCATCGACAACATGGCCGACCAGTTCTCTGGCCTCAACACCGACGGCTCCGAGCACCCGCGCACCGAGGAAGAGTACAACCAGGCTCAGCTCACTCTTCGCGCCGTTGTCACCTCCAAGGAAGCCGGTGTCATCATCGGCAAGGCCGGCCAGAACGTCGCCGACCTTCGCGACAAGACTGGTGTCCGCGCTGGCGTTAGCAAGGTCGTGCCGGGCGTTCACGACCGCGTCCTCACCGTCACCGGATCTCTCATCGCCATCGCCGACGCGTACGGTCTTGTCGCCGACTGCCTGGTCAAGGGCGCGCCGCAGATGGGCATGGGCGGTGTAGTTGCCAACCCCAACACTCACCGTAAGCTTGCCATTGCAGCATTATTTTAGCAAGCACGCATTCACTGACCGACTTCCCAGCCGTCCGCCTCCTCATCTCGCACAACCAAATGGGTACTATCATTGGCCGCCAGGGCGCGAAGATCAAGCAAATCCAGGACGGCTCCGGCGTCCGCATGGTCGCGCAAAAGGAGATGCTTCCCCAGTCCACTGAGCGCATTGTCGAGGTGCAGGGTACCCCAGATGGCGTTCAGAAGGCTGTTTGGGAGATCGGCAAGTGCCTTGTCGACGACGAGCAGCGTGGCTACGGCACCGTCCTCTACAGCCCTTCGGTTCGTGTTCAGGGCGGCAGCGTCGCTGCCCCGACCAACGGCTCTGGTTACGGCGCTCCTCGCAGCTTCAACCGCACCGGCAACGGCGCCGACTTCACCGCATCCTCGCCTCCCTCGTACCCTGCTCGCGCCGATGTTGGTTCCAGCGGTCTTGGATCTCCCACTGTCGAGGAGGGCGAGGGCATCCAGACCCAGAACATCTCGATTCCTGCCGACATGGTTGGTTGCATCATCGGTCGCGGTGGCAGCAAGATCAGCGAGATTCGCAAGTCCTCCGGCGCTCGCATCAGCATCGCCAAGGCTCCTCATGACGAGACTGGAGAGCGCATGTTCACCATCACCGGCGGTCCTAGCGCCAACGAGAAGGCGCTGTACCTACTCTACGAGAACCTGGAAGCTGAGAAGATGCGCCGTAGCCAGATCCCCGAGGCAACCGCATAGGCTGTTGGCACCTTCTTCTGATCGCCTCCGCTCTGCTGAAGTATGAATTCATCGCCGGAGACGGATTTGCAGTCCGCTTCCCTCGAGCGCATTCATACGAAAGTGGCTCTCTAAAAACGTCGACTTTCAACCCTTCTTCAACACTGGCACCTTTTCGTGACGCCTAATGATTATGACAAAATGCATGCTTCGACGAGATACTTCCGAGCAAGTCGAATTCTTCACCAGCCTCTCCGAGACGTCTTATCCTCTTCACTCTCAACTCCCGACAACCGATTATGACTGGAATTACCAAAAAAGCTGGTAGCGAAGCTGAGCTGCTGGAATTTATTGCTTTTGGCGCTGGGTGGTCTCCGCCCACTGTCTCAAACGGCATTGTGTTCTCTGTGTGTTGTTCCGGTTCTTTGGCTTCCGCTTTGCCTGGGCGAAGAGAACGTGGCTTTGCATAGCACTATACCATTTTATCTTGCTTCTTTTTTCTTTTTCGATGGGGAAAAAATGTGCGGCGAAAGGGAAAGGCGAAGCGACATGTGCAAAGCGTTTTCTACTTTTTATGGGTTTGCTCTTGCTTTCGATTTCCTGGTTCTTCTATTCTATCCCAATATGAGGCTTCTACTTCTACTATCATGGTCAGATATGGCATGAAATCGATTTCTTCGGCGAATGAAGGGGCTTCTCTCCGTTCGGACGAGGGGGTCGTGAAATCAAAAAGGGATTATGAACTCATTAGAAATTATTACATCCGACTTTGCATGAGGGCCTTACGAGGCAGAAGACGCTGTTCGTGAGATGAGTGGGTTTCCGTGCACTTCACCTTCTTTCAAGCTTGTTGGCTGGCATCTTGCTTGGTTCGATTGATGCATTCTCGTTCTCTGGTACGCTACTGCTGTGCGAAACGCACCGTCACCAAGCACCACCCAGCGCATTTCGACGGAGCTACCGCGATGTTATGTAAACACGCGACGCATTTGCAGAGGTTGATGATGATCAAAACAAACAAAAGACAAGAGCAAAGCCATCCTTGTAAGGTTTTGACAAAGCCCGCCTTGCCGCCGATTTCTAAATCAGTGCGCTTTTACCCAACCGTGGGAACAGGTGGAGTTTAGTGAGTTTACCATGTGAAGATTGGAACTTCATGTTTTACCGTACCATGGCTTCGCACTCGCTTACTCGCTTCTTTTGCTTGGCTCTTCTTTTTTGGCTCTCTCCTTTCACAACGTTTCCATGTTTCTGTTACACTATCCTACCAAGTCTTCACTTCTTGCGGGCGTTTTCATCCGTGGATGAAATGGCACCCTTAACATTCTCGTCGTCACTGACGTAGCTCGTCCTGACCTTTCCCTCGGGTCAATCATTCACGATCATTCGCCATCTTCTGGTACCTGATGATCCCTTCACGTGTCCGGCTTACCACACACCGTCGGTTCCTTTGAAAAAGGCTCTTTATACATACACTTTTGATGCTCTAAATCCCCCATCCGTGGCGCCCCATCCCTCCGAGCCCTTCGGATTTGGCGCTTTTCGGTGGTCGTACGCCTTGCCTCGCGGCTTAGCGTAGGGTGTGGCGTCTGGCCGCACCGCGCGCTTCTCTCCCATCGTTATTTCTGCATCTGCTCTTGAACCTACCCGCTGGATTTCCACGGTAAGCTTGATAATGTACGCTCGCGCGCGCCTTGCGTGTGGAGTATAGGATTTGATTGCGGTGGCGCGCCCCCGTATCTTTTCGTGGTGCGGGCGCTTCACTATGTCACCATCCACTTGCAACGCACCCACGGATCTTGCAAGAAACCGTTACGCCCGCCCTCTTCCTATCCACCACCACCCAGTCTTTGACATGTCGTGGGGACTGGGAAGTGGCTCGTTCACTCTTTTTGCCAACTGCTCATTTGATCAGATCTGCGGAAGCTAGTGGGTGTCTGCAGATGGGAGTGTTTCTTGGTTCGGAGGGAGGAGGCGGTGCCATTGTTGTGTGCTTTCTTCATGACTACTGCTGTGGTACGTTGTGGGCTTCTATTTACTTAGGGAGTTGGGTCCCGTTCGGGAGCTTGAAGAGGGTATGTGGAGTTGGTGCTGGTGTAGGGATGGGTTTAGTTGGTTGAGGTTTGTGTGGTTTGTTTGGTTCTTGATCTCTTTTTCTGAACGGTGGGTTCGTCTAGGTCCTCCGCAAACACTCATTCTCCCTTTCCCGCCTCACGTCGTGCCTCACGTCGTCGCTCGACAATCTTCGAACAGTTGGACTGTTCACATCAACTCTCCACAAACACCTTTCGATATCGCTCGCTGCCCCCTGATGAGCCATGGCCTTTAGACCACCTCTCAGCTACTTATCGCCCTGTTCGCTCTTGTACTTCGCCCTACAAGCCCTACAAACCACCAATTTACAATCCCTACACTCGAAAACCTGAAGTGGCCTGCTGTTCTGCTCGTCATCCTCGCCGCTCGTCTTCAGATGAGCATGTTTGCCCGTCCTCCTGCGCTTACGCTTGGACTCCTCAGATGCTGCTTGGACCTTCGTGAAGCAGCGGTTGCATTCCATCAACTCAAAATCCCCACAGCGGCAACCGTCGTACTCGAGTCCAGACAATCTCCGGAACTTGTCGAACCGGTGCTTGCAAGACCAAACCTGCACGCTGTCGGCCTCCTCGGGCTCAGGGCCAAAGTCGCCGTTCATGCCCCAACGTAACTCGCCTCCTGCGTCGAGGTCGATAGAGGTAGAGCCATTGGCGGAGTTGGAGTCTTGGGTTTCGTTTGAGGAAGCTGGGCGTGGACCCGTTTGGCTGTGCCGGCGAATGGAAGAGAACATGTCGTCGAACATTTGCTGAGTGTACTCGGTCGTGAGGATTTCATTCGTGAGAACTGGGATTGTAAGAGGTGGGCGTGGCGGCAGTGTGAGACTGTTCGAAATGCTTTCAGCGTTGTCGGTCTTTTCTGGGTGACCCGGTTGACCCTGCTCCTGCTTCGATCCTTGCATTCCTTCGTTGGTCATCGTCTTGGTACCGATGCCCTGACCGACCTCATCATTACTTTCGCTGTCTGCACTTTCGCTATCGTCCTCGCTATCATCGCTGGTCTGACTCTCGCGGTCTTCACCTTCGTCACTCTCTTGATCAGCCCCACAAGACCCATCACAATGATCAATGGACATGAGACAGACGTAGCAGAAATGCGCACCGCAGAGACAGGCCATTTCGGAGCAACCGTACATTTTTCTAACAGCTCGACGGCAGCGAGGGCACTGTTTGATCTTGAACTTGGCCAGCATGGCCTCATCCTCCTTCTTCGCTAACGTGTCGCAGGAGCCCTCGTGCGCGGTCTGGTGACAGCTTGTGCAGACATTGGACTTGCATGTCGGGCAAGGGAAGCTCGTCGGGCGAGAGCTGCTTGATCCAGAAGCATGCATGTGTCTCTCAGGGATGAAGGCGGAACAAGTCGGCACCGGGCAGTAGACCCTGTCCTTCGTGAGCCATTCCTCGAAGGCAGCCCGGTACTTGTCAGCGAATTCTTTTTCCAAGCGACCGAGAATGGTGTGTAGTTGAATGATGCCGTGGCAGGTGGGTGGCGAGAACCCGCTTTTCTGATCGATAGCGGTGCGAAAACTTGACTCGAGACAGGCTGCACACCAGGTGTTCGTGCATGCGCGACAAGGTCGTAACAGCTGGTCAGTCTCGTGAGCCTCCCAGCAGATGACGCAGGTCTTCTTCGTCTTGTTCTGGGAGTTGGCTGGTGTCGCTGCCGTCGCAGGTGCGATGGGCCCGGCCATGCTGGAAGGGCACGGGGGAGCAGTGCGGTCGAGGTTGGAGTTGTGGAATGTTGAAGGCAGAGTTTTTGCATGGTGAGAAGAGAAAGATTCGTCCCACGTGCTTTTGTTTGGCAGGTGCATTCACGGAGTTGCTCGGTGAGCTGCTTGAGGAAGGAGCAACCAAGTGAGCAACACGGCGACGATATTATTCTTCCCAGAAGACTCTGTTCACTTCTGGAATCGATTCGACCTGTCACATGCTGGCGTGTGAATGCGCCATGTCTTCAGGTCTCATTCGCGAGTGATGTTGACTATCTCATTCCCGTATTACCTTGGTTCGTACGTGTTTCGGAGAGCCGTTCGATCTGGATGCTTCTTGGAAAACAGGCCAGTCGGGATATCCTTTGAACATACCTATACTCTGCTATTGCCCACAGAACGATAGTGATATATCAAGCAGCTGAGATGTAGTAAACAATCACTAAGTATGTTTCGTACATGTATAATCACAAGGCTTTCTCACAGGTTGGTTCAACCTGCTGGCCCCACCTCAAGTGCCACTTCTTTCGATCTGGCTGCAACCGGTCCCAGATATAACAGCATCTGTCACTACAAATACAGTCTGAGCAAGAAAATCGCATCTAACCGAAAGAGAATCCATCGTCACCCATGAGTGACATGGGGGGTACTTTAGGATAGTACCAGACGTAATATTGCATTCAATCGCCTAGTTCAGTAAACCTTACCGTGAACTCAAGTCAAGCTTCAAAGCAACGCGATTGGCCCCACACCAGCTCGACTCACGCCCTTCCTTATGACTGGGTAAGTACCAAAGTAAAGACAAAGCTGTTGCTACAAGAGAATCCTCATCTCACATAAATCATCCCAAGAACACCAAGCAAGTAAAATAAAAACCAGATCTCCCAACTTCATCAAAAACCGCCCACTCACAGGACGAAACCCTCAACCCACCCCTTAAAAAAAACAAAGAAAACAACCATGTCATCCCCCACCCCCCAAATCGACCACATAATCATCCTCGTACCCTACGCCTACATCACCACTCCGCCCGCCTGGATCACCTCGACCTTCACCCTCTCCCCCGGCGGCCAGCACGCGGACGGCAAGACGGAAAACCGCCTGATCCTCCTCGCAGACGGATCCTACATCGAACTCATCGCTTTCATCGACGACGACCCGGCCAGGCGCGCGGGCCACTGGTGGGATAAACCGTACGGGATCGTCGACTGGGCGTTGACGAACACGGAGGACGAAGCGCCGGATGTGGAGGGGGTTAATGAGCGCTTGGAGAGGGTGGGTTCGAAGGTGAGGTATCAGGAGCCGATCAGGGGAGGGAGGACGAGGCCGGATGGCGTGCAGATGGAGTGGAGGGTGACGTTTCCGCAGGGCGTGGGGAGGGGGTTCGTGCCGTTTTGGTGTCATGATGTTACGGAGAGGGAGAGGAGGGTTCCTTCTTCTCGGGAGGAGGCGGTCAGGCATCCTTGTGGTGCGAAGGGGGTGGCGGGGATGAGGGTTGGGGTGGAGGAGGAGAGGGTGCGGGCGGTGAGGGATGCGGTGGGAGCTATTGTGGGTGGGGAGCAGGAGGGGAAGGTCGGGCTCGGAGCGCCGAGGGCGGTGGAGGGGTTGAGGGGGCCTTGGGTGCTGGTGGAGCCGGTCACGGGAGGGGAGGGCAGCGAGGCGCTGAAGCTCGAGTTGGTGTTGCAGGTTCCTTCGGGCCAGGATGCTCCGCGTGACATACGCCAGCGGGTGGGCGAGGGCGAGGTGGCGATCCTGTTTGAGAAAGTGTGAGGGGTAAAGATGAGGAGGATGATGTTGGAGGATTCTCTTGTCAAACTCGCCGGTCGATGCAGTGTGTCACCATGCTAGTACGTCGATGGAAGGGATCTGGTGTTTTCGATAAACTCCTCAGCCGTCAGGGTAGCATTCTAGAGGCAAAAGAGCTGTACGATGGGGGATTCACTGTCTGTCAGACAAGGGCAAAATGGAAAAAGAAACCGTTACATGCAGCATCCGAATCTGGTTTGTGCCACATCGTCCTGTCAAACCAGACCACCCTTGACATTGCCGGAAGGGAACCCTGCATGGGTTCACTCTAGCTCTGCGATGGCTGCTGCGCGACACAGACAGAGGCGCGCCGCCTCCCCTGTGGTGCTGTCAAGATGCATTTTGATCCACTGTGGCGGCCGTCACACGATCTCCTTCCGGCATTCGAGACGTTGCACGACGCAAGCCGACAGGCCAGACGTGTGGCAGGTGACAGCTGCACGGCGACATCATGGGGCGGGCGCGGCTTGTGATTGTTGTCTTTGGAGGTCTTGGAAGAGTCTGTGTCGCAAGCAAGTAGAAAGTGAGTTTGTTGCTCAAGGCAAGGTACGTATGTGTGCTAAGACGCGAAGAAAGCATGAAAGCATGATAACGGAACTGAAGAGCAAAAGCGTTGAAATCCAAATCTTTTCCCAGTCTTTGATTTTCCAGTACACGAAAAGAGAAACTGCAGGTCTTGGGTATCTGATTAAAGCGAGAGGAAAAGAAGAAAAAAATTTAAGCCCAAAGGGTGGTAATATAACCCCGGAAGGAAAGGTGAAAAAAGAACCCGCGCTGTATTCCAGATGCCGTTCGCTTCTTTCATTACGTCGTTGCGGCGCCCTGCGCGCACATTGACAAGAAGCGAGCGGCGGCGCGTGTTTGCGAAGAAGCGAAGGTGAGAAAAAGAAAGATAAGAATAAACCCGCAGTATTCCCCTGTGTCAGACGGTATGAAACATCGTCGACGACGCCTGATATCCCAATTCAGCCATCCCGGTCAAACCCAAGGCCGAGACCAGAACGCCAAATTGCAGAAAAGTATGCCCAAGTAGTAGTTGTACAGCTGTGATGATGATG
>MSJI02000460.1:0-48867 GCA_001931905.2 Cladosporium sp. IMV 00045 | reverse complement strand
TTGCCAGCGCTCTCCAAAAAGTCGTAGACCTCCTTGTTGCCATCAATGCTGTTCTTCAAGTCGAGGTTGGCGCCACGCTCGCCGACAATCATGTGGTCGCAGTGGATGCTGCTGGGCACGGCGGTCTGGGGCAGGTTGCAAGTCATGAACTGCAGCAGGGCCATCTGGGCGGAGGCATCCTGCATGGCGACGCGGTCGACGAAGAGCTTGAGGTTGGCCTTGGAGCGGATGTCGCGGCCGCCATTGGTGTTGGTCAACAGGGACTCTTCGACATTCTCGTTCAAGTGGCTGTAGAGGATCTTCTCGGCGAGGGTGAGCTTGTTCTCGGGGAGAAGCTTGCGGGCCTCGTGCAGGTTGCGCAAGAGCTTGCCGTAGGGCGGTGTTCGCGACTCGAGGGAGGAGGCGGAGGGAGAGGAGGATTGTTCGGCGGCGGTAGCGAAACCTTTGGCGACGTGCTGGCTGCGGAGTGGGAAGGAACGGGAGAGCTGGAGGAGGGATTGCTGCTGCTTCCTGGCAGGCAGCGAAGCCGCCGATCTCCTTGCTGCCAACATGCTTGGTGTGGTTGTAAATTGGAGAGGCAAACAACAACCCAACCGCGACAACACTCCAGTCGATTCACAGACGAGCCGAACTTTTTGGCCGCCGACCTCGCTGAGTAAGGCGGACTCTGATTGGCTGCATTCTCGCAGTCCATTCACTTCCCCAGATCCCGCAAAGCCTAATCTAAACAAATCCATGGCCCACTCGACCGACTTCAGGATTCCTTCATAGGTGAGGATTGGGTTTCCACAATGCCATCAAGTCTTTGCAAGTGCAAGACCACTGCGATGGCTTCTACTGGGATTCTTCCCTCGAGATACATACCTCATTGGTGGTTACTGATGCTCTGGAATGATGAGCTTCCGGAACTATGAACAGCGCATTGGATTTGACCACAATGATTTCACCAGCAGGTAGACCCAGTCTTGCATAGTTGGCGGTCTTACAATCGGGAGTGTGGCTCCAGCTCACTACAACACCAAGCGACTGCATCTTCATCAGCAACGAGCTAGGAAGTTGTGGACGTGGTCCTATGTATGATGCCGCACGTTCCCGTGGTTTGACAAGAAGCCGGGAAATGACTATCTATGCGCCGCAGTCCATCTCGGTCATCAATCTAAGGATCGTCACAATCATTGCTGCCAACATCATGCCTTCTGTTGGCAAATTTGGTCAGTTCAAGATTGCGCCAACGTACTGTGTAACGATACGCAAGAACTGGTATTGGTCTAAGCAAATCTCTGGCTCAAACCAGTACCTTGATAAGGTAGGCCATTGGCGCTATGTGAAGTTGCGTTCAACTCCTCGAGGCGCTCAATACACACATCAGGTCAGTCATGTGCGACATCTGAAGGCGGATTATGACCACCCAGGACGAGCCGGCTTAGTCTTAGTTCGACCAACGTTGTACGCAGACGTTCTAATGACAGTCTACCATACACGGCAAGATTACTCGTCTCAGGGAAAAGGGCGACCATGATACTATTTTGGAGTACCTGTCAATCATCAGGAAAAAAGGGTATGCGCAAAAAGCGTACGCGAGACCGACTTGTGAAGCTTGAGGGATTCAGGCAGCCTGGCTTGATTCGTACCATGTGGCTTAGCTTCATAACTAACAACGAATACATGCTCAAATTAGATTGCTTCGGGGGCATGTGCGAACAATCCTGCATTCATGTCCGCGATGCCATATCGCAAATAACTGTGGTTTCCTGCGGCGCTCTAACCGCCCCGAAGTCGGCGGAAGAAGCTTTATCCGGAAATGCGTGTGCTGAACAGCCTCATCAACGCGCGGACGCGGCGACACCACGGATCTCGGTCGGTGCCCTACTTTGACTCGCTTCATCTTCTTCACCTAATAAGAAATTAAGCAGCGAACATGGCTTCTCTCAAGCTATCACAAGCTCTTGCCCTACCTTCACCTACGCGGCCATAATCCCAATTGGGTTGCCGTTTCATGAGTTGACCAATCGATTCATTCAGTTCCCTGGAACGAGGTGCCGTATCCGAAAGGCCATGTATAGATCAGTTGTATGAGAGCAATTCGCAGCCACGCGGCCTGGCGCGAGTCGTACGAGCTCTGAACATGAAGAAGCGAAGGTAGCAACTTGTATAAAGGATGAGTATTGCCTTCGAGAGGCATCTCGTCAATCCATCAACTCATTACATCTCAAAAACCGGCCTCGTTCCAAACCCAGCAGAAAATGAGAAACCAACTACTCCTGGCGACTGTCCTCTCGACAGCGTCTGCCACAAACCTTTCCCAGATATGTAGCGTTGAGCATGTCAAGACCAGCCTCCCCGAAGTACAAAGTCTACAATTCGGCGACATCGAAGCAAATCCAGTCTTCAACTTGTCGATCGAAGCTGGTAACAATTACCCAGCAGCTGAAGGTCGTAACTTCTGCAATGTCACTGTTGCGTATGCCCATGATGGCAAAAACGATGCGGTATGCCACCAACAACCATGTCTGAGACGAATTCTCGAAATTGACAAGTCAAACCTCCTTAGGTCAACGTATGGTACTACTTTCCGGAACCCGCTCAATACCAAGGCCGCTTTCTCGCAACTGGCGGAGGAGGTTTCTCCATCAACTCGGGTGCATCTGGTTTAGAAGGCGGCCTTGTATACGGAGCAGCTGCGGGATGCACAGATGGCGGAATGGGCTGGGGCGGTCAACTCAGCGATGTCGTCCTCAAAAGCAACGGGAGTCTGGACTACGACATGATCAACAACTTTGGGTACTTGTCCATTCACGAGATGACCCTGATCGGCAAGGCTTTGAGCAAGAATATGTACAACTCGTCCCAGCTTTACACCTACTACCAGGGTTGTTCAGAAGGAGGGCGTGAAGGTTGGTCTCAAGTCCAACGGTACGCTGACCAGTTCGATGGGGCGGCCATTGGCGCTCCAGCCTTCCGTCAATCACACCAACAGCCATATCATAACTGGCCGCAGATCTACGAGCAGTCTCTGGGATACGTGCCCAACACCTGTGCTCTCGAGAAAGTCGTTAACGAGACACTGGCGGCTTGTGACGCACTAGATGGAAAAGTCGACGGCATTGTTGCGCGCTCAGATCTATGCAGACTGCAGTGGGATCCCAAACAAGTGGTTGGCAAAAACTACTCGTGCACCGCTTCCACCTCCTTCAATCCGATCACGGGCGGCCAAGGCGACACAACCCCAGCTGCGAGCGGCACCGTCAACGATAACGATATTGCCGTTTTCCTTGCCGTCCAGAACGGACCATACGACAGCGAGAACCGCCACCTCTACGTTGGCTTTCAGCCGGGTACGGACACTTCCTCGAATGCCGCAGGCACATTCTCCAACACCACTGGGTCTTACGAAATCGCAGCCATAACAGACATTGGCGCAGAGTGGATTACAGAGTTGCTCCAAGAAGTCAACAGCACCTCTCTGTCGCTAGATGGCGTTACAGTGGACACGCTTCGCGACTGGATGATCGAGGGAATGCAGAAATACGCCAGCACCATGAACACAGTCTGGACTAATCTGCAGGACTTCAACGATGCCGGTGGCAAAGTGATCCACTACCACGGAGAAGCCGACAACAGCATTCCCACTTTGTCTTCGGTAATCTATCAGGAGCAAGTCCGCAGGGTCATGTACCCGAACGCCAGCTACGAGGACTCGCTGAAAGAGTTGTACGACTTTTACCGACTCTACATCATTCCGGGGGCGGCGCATTGCTCTCCTAGTGCGGAGAATGGATCTTTCCCACAGACTGTTCTTGGCTCGGTGATTGAATGGGTAGAGAATGGAGTGGTGCCCGAGCAGCTGAACGCGACTGTCTTGCAAGGTCCAAACGAGGGCAGGGAAGAGAAAGTTTGCACGTTTCCATACAGGCCGATGTGGAATGATGATGGTTCAGAGCATACTTGCATCATGCCCGAGGAAGATGTTTTGGAATCTTGGTTCCCTGTGTTGGATTCTATTCCACTCAACAGCTATGGCAATGCTTGATGTCCAGAGGGAGTATCTGAAATAGCTGCAGCATGAGGCAGATAAGCCACTTGGGAGGCAGAGCTGACAGCTGGTTGTTGGGATTACTCCAGCTCTCAGTGGCTGCCAGCCGAGAGCCTGGAGGGAGCGTTTGCTCGCCTCGTTTTTAATCTAATAGACATATTCAAAGTTGGGGTTCTCCTTATCCGTCAAGTCATTAAACGCAGTAGCATTCAGCTCATCCGCCACACCATTCCCTTCCACGCGCAGCCGCTCACGAAGTTGCTCTTTACGTTTGTTCTCCCACATGAATGCGTAGCGGAGTATAAAGAAGATGGCAACCTCGATGCAGTTAGCCACGAGAATTGAGCCAATGCCCAGTTGGTACCTGGGCGCTTGCTCCGTGAGATAGAAGAATGGGCTGGCTATGTTGCCGATGCAGGCGCCGAACCAGATCATCCCCGACACGATCATCTTCTTGGATTGCCCTCCGGTGTTGGAAGTGATGAGGGAGAGACTGATGACGAATGACGCTTGATAAGATCCGGTAAGATAGCTTTACTCGTAATCAGCAGTTGTTCGTATACACTCTGGACATGTTACTTACAAACAGATAAGACGGCCAACATAGGCATTTGCAGGAGCGAGTAGGAAGCCAAGTGCTCCAGCAATGGTCGGGAGCATGAAGATGGCGCAAACGATCGTACGACTGTTGGGCGGCATATACTTGTTTGCAATCGCACCCAGAGCGATCCAGATGACGACCAGAACTCCCTGTGGTATACCCAAGAGGGCTGTGTGCAAGGTGTCGAAGCCAAGGCCCTCAATGACAAGAGTAGAAAAGTTTGAGATCCCTCCGTTAGGCACATTGGAGACAAATCCAAGCAAAGTGAAGAGCCAAGTTTTGTAATCCAGATACGCCTCTTTGATCTGTTTGAAGTTGATTCCGCGATTTTCGATTCCCGTTTGGTTGCGGCGCATCCTCGCGATCATGATGAGTTTCTCGTCGTGTGTAAACCCCATGATTGTCCGTGGCGAGTTGGGCAGGACAAACACAAGAACGATGCCCCAAGCTGCACAGAATGCGCCCACGACGAGGAACTCATATCGCCACGACTGTAGGGCTCCTTTGATGTTACCGATCCCATAGCCTGTTGAGAAGTGTTAGAGACTGCCAACGTTTGTGAGGGAAATCTACTCCACGAACCGATCAAGCCTCCACCAGCGACGCCAATTCCATTGAAGGCGTACCAAGCCGAGATTCGCGTAGGCTGCTCAGCACGAGTATAATACATCGAAGTGATCAGCATGAAGGCCGGGTCAGCAATGGCCTCGAAAGCACCTGATAGGATGCGAAGGGCCAGAAGGCCGCCGAAGTTCTTTGCTGCAGCTTGTGCCATGAGAAGAGCGCCCCACATGAAGATGTTGAAGGCTAGGTAGTAACCAGGTGGGCTTCGCTGCATGAGCAGGTTAGACGGTATAGCCCATATCAGCCAGCCGAAGTAGAAACTGCTTGAGAGCCACGAGTATTCTTGTCCTTGTAGCTCGAGATCCTCACGAAGACCGAAAATAGCCGCATATGAACTAGAAGTCGATCATTAGCCTCATTTGCGCTTCATGTCAAGTAGAGAGCAGATAATATCGTCTTGGAAGCACTTACAGGGTTGTCTTATCGACATAGTAGAAGAAGTAACAAATGCCAAGTACGGGCAAGATCAAAGTGTCAAGCTTTCTGCGCACCCTCTTCTCTTCTCTCGTGTCGATGCTCTCATCGTTCGGGTATCGCGCAAGCGCTTGGGTGTATATGTCGTCCGACTGTTCGTCCAGGGAGTGTAGAGTGGCGACGTCAACAGGTTTGGTTGCCTTGAGACCGTCTACCATTTCATGGTGACTAACGTCGCTTTTGCGGCTCGCTTTGTCTGGTTCTGAATGAGGCATTTGAGTTGGAATGGCGTGTTCCTCGGGCATGTTCGCATAGTCCGATCCGGGTTCCCAAGGCCTAGTTGTGAGATGGATGCGTGGTGTAGCTACGGCTAATTGGGAAGAATTCCTTGCGAAACCGAAAAACACCTGGATTGAAGCTATATCTTAACGCCCGAGTCGAAGTACTTTATAGCTTTCTGCACGTTCAATCGCCGAAAGATCATCATCGAAACTATGGTGGTTGCGACCTGATCGACAAACCCCATAGCAACTCCACATTTTGCTGAGTCTGTGGGGCTCAGAAGCAAGTCGGCAGGTACAAAGTCGCATGAAAGAGCTTCCGACTCAATGGTCCATCAATATGGCTGCTCTCGCACCATGTGGGAGAGTTTATCGCTATGACCTGTGAGTCAGTTGCAATCAGGTCTGAAAAGAACTCTTTGAGCGGTCATGTTCCGGATGCTCGATGTTGAGAAAGGAAACGCTCATTGGCGGGGATGTCCAGAGACCTGCCGTTGCGTGAAGTTCTTCCACGAATGGCAAACACGAACGCATTCGTAGTTGAGAAAGAGAGGATGCTTTGGGAGCTAGAGGACAAACACTAATGCCGACCCCAGATCCCGGGGCTCACCCGCAAATGATCTCTCAAACAAGCGTAACGATGAAACAGGCAAATCGTTCCGATTGGCACTTGTGATGCAACACGCTTCGCGAATTACCATCAAAAACATTTTTCCAATGACTGAGGCCTGTTCGCCAGGGCAAAGCGAGCATCCTTCTCGAGAACTTTGGCTTCACACAAGAGAACTTCACTTGATATCGGCAGCTATCGAGAACAGCGGGCGTGCAAGATCATGAATTATCGGATTTCATGTACGGAAGTTGGTACAAAAAGCCATGGGTTGGACTTAATCGTATGGTTCAAATTAGATCCTGGAGGGAGCGTCCTTCACGGTAGGCAATAGAGACATTTGGCTTGACTTGCAATGAGATTCAAGCCCTCGCTTTTTCATTCATTGATGCGCTGGGTACTCTAATAATCCTTTCCAGAACCCTTGCCGCGTCCCTTGCCGGGGCCCTTGCCCTTGCCAGGCTTGCCCTCCTCCTCCATCCACTCAGACTTGCGACCACCAGGATATTTGGCATCACGACCAGTGTACTTGAGGGTGAAGACACCACGCTCAATGGAGTTGACGAGGATGTTCTTCGACTTGAAGTATGGGTAGTTGCTCCAAGTGCCGAGGAACTCGATGGCCTGTACTTAGGTTAGTTCTGACACTTTTGAAATGAATTACGACGAGAGGGATCTTGACTTACGCCATCGTCCTCAGGGTGGACGTCGAAGAAACCGGTCTCCTCGATGTTGTCACCAGAGGGGTCTTTGGGGAGACCGGAGACGTCGATGATGCGGAGGCCGGACGCGTAGTTCGACTGGTAGGAGAGACCATCAAGTGTCTATGAACGAATTAGCGTCTGGATCAAGTGGCTGCAGATTTTAATATATGTCAACATACGTATTGGTTGTGGTCGATCGACTGCTCAGGTGACTGGTAGTATCCAGTGTTGACAGGAGCCTCCAGGTCGCTGATGTCGAAGATGTAGGTCGTGGTGTGGTTGACGAGGCCGCCGATTTCTCCTGCAGGAGGACCCGCCTGCTGAAGCTCATCAAGCTCGTCGTCAAGCAGGAGGATGGTCATGGCTTCATCGACGATCCAGCCCTGGTGGGAGTACTCGTTTCCGATGTACGGCGTGGAGCTGATGACACTGGGGTTCTGCTTGTCGGTAGTGTCGTAGATAGTCAGAGTATCCTCGTTGTAGCCAAAGCAGATCTCGCGACCATAGTACTTCTGGGTAGGACCTCTGTAGATGACACACTCGGCGTCGTGAACATAGCCGTCAAGGCCAATGCAGCCCGGCGAGGTGGGGTTGCTCGGATCGGACACGTCGACCATGAACAAGCCACCAGCGCATGTAGTGTTGCGAGAGTTGGCACCAGAACGGCCGCCAACGGCGTAAATCATGTCAACCTCAGGGTGAGCGACAAGGTTGTGAGAAGCACCAAAGCCATCAAAGTGGGCCGTGAGATCCCTCTCGTTTGTGAAAGTAACAGGGTGCTTGGGGTCGACGTCGATGAGGTTGTTCAGATCGAAGATCTGCATACCGTGGGCTTCAGCCTCTGAGCCGATGTAAACATGGTCCTTGATGACCTTCATGTCTCTCCAGCTGACAGCCTCGGTAACCGTGTCGAGGCGGCCCAAGTAGCTGAGCTTGCCATTCTTTTTAATCTCAACAAACGCGACGCCATCGGTGTGGCCCACGATACCGAACTCGCGGCCCTCTTTTGAAGTCCATCCCCAGACGTCGTTTCCGCGCTTCTCGGTAGCTCCCAAGTCCTCGTGGCTGATGAAGTCCAGAAGGTCGACGTTGTTGCAAGGGTACTCTCCGGCAAAGCCGTTCTTGCACTTGGCTGATGTCGGGCCCTTCTTATATCTCTTGTTACCGTCGAATGCACCGCGAGCAGCAGCTCTTTCCCATGACTTCGCTTTGATCTCCATCATCTCTTCCATGCTAGCGGCAGCCACAGTGGTGGCGCCGAGCAGACCGGCAGCGAGGGCAGCAGTGACCTTCATTTTTGAACGAATGTATCTTAGCGATTGTGATGTCGACTCTGGTGTCGAGCCCTTCCATAGCGTGCGAGGTGCCTCATTTTTATATTCCTCAATCACTGGTACGAGTGATATTGCCCATGGCAGCTAAATGTCTTGGAGGCCATTCTTGCTTCGCGCTTAGAGTCTTGGATGGCAGTGCAAAAGAGGCATTATCTCTTGGAGGCCGCATGATCCATATACATGTTCCTGGCGCCTTCCTATTGCGAGTAAGCGGCCGTTGCGGAACAGTGGTCATGCTGTCCGGAGGAGTCAACAAAAGGGAGTCTTGAGCCTTCGGCAGTCGGATAACGCAGACAAGCCACTCTAACGCACGGTCGATCTCCACTCATCTCCAACCTTGGCATGCGGGACAAGACATGAGGCTCAGCCAGATATGAACTCCACCGACGCAATTGGCGTATCTGTATGGCACAAAGGTGAGATTGTGGCGTTGGCATCTTGGCTGCCAAGCAAGTCTTCTTAAGTTACTTTGCTGCAACAGGCAGGTTACAGTCGATGGGACCGAGTCTCAAACTATGCACATCTCTTGGTCTCTACCGTCCGAATATCTCCACCTCGAAGATAGCCAAGTGCGGCTTGATTACCTCAATTGCTGGCTACTGCGCTGTAACGTTACCTGAAGCGTGTGATTGGGTGGCATAATTGCACAATCGCTCGCCCAAATACGAGTGATTACGATATCCCGAACTACCGTCACTTCAATGCCCTGCCAGACTGCGGTGAGATGGGCATTAGGTTGATATCGGTCATGTTTTGAAGCTATTATGCTTGCACCCATTTCTGACCATGTGAATTAGCAGGTCTGCTCCAAACACCTGAGTTCTTTCCGAATCACAAAATCTCGTATGTGTCCAGATTGCTTATTCATATACTGCGACGTCGAAAACAAAAGTGAGATGGCAATTCACGAGAAAATCGCTGTGGTAAATCATCCGATAGTGTGCAACAACAGAACGTCTTGGGCTCGACTCGAAACCAGCTTTTTGGATGATGCCAGTCTCTGAACAGAGAGACGGCACGGCATTATTCGAACGTCTCTGTCAGTCGATTCACCATCACGGGACCTCAAGCTTGCGACAAGTCCACGGCTTCCACGTCGTAGTTGATGCCAGGACTTGATCGAGCCTCTCGATTCAACACTTCCCAAGCTTCTGTCGCAACAGCATCACTGATCACTCCCTCTTCAGAATCTGGACTGAACCACATCCTGTACTGTTCTTGTATCTGGTGCCCAATGATGTCTGTCCCTGCAATGGTTGGCCATCCGTGAGTTTTGGCCAGCTTAATCTTTCTGGTCTCAATGGGCTTGAAGCACATGTCCAAGAAGACACCGGGAGTGGCTGCAGATGCCATGAAGTAATCGTAAATCTTGAAAGCAGTCTTTTCGGAGTTGGACTGCGGTACAAGATCGGGCACTGTGCCTACGATGTAATGAGGATTTTCCAGAGTTTTTGCTTGTTCCAGGCTTGTGATGTGTACGATCCGGGTGGATGACTCCATACGCATCTTCACTGTGTCCTGATCGAGACTCTCTACCTCCATCTCATCGCGGTTCACGACATAAATCACAGAGCATTTCAGGTGTACTGAGAGCGCATACACTGCAGCCCTGCTTGCACCTCCTGCGCCAAAGATCATTGCCGGCTTGCCAGTCCCATGACGGTCCACAGAGATGAGGCTTCCGAGTACGCCTCGCCAATCAGTATTCGATCCAATCAAGCGCCCGTCTGTAGTGATGTAAACGTTGTTGCAGGCTCCAATGGTGGCGACTAGATCATCAGTTTCGTCAAGATGTTCGACGATTGATTGCTTGTAGGGCATGGTGATAACGGCTCCTCCGAATCCTGGTTCCCTGAAAATATTGACCACGTGAGCGACAGTGGGCGCTTCGGTTGCGTGGAAGACGTATGGTTTTTTCAATCGTTCGCAGATGTAGTTATGCATGACAGGGGCAATACTGTGGCCAACCCCGACGCCGATCAAATGGAGAGACCTTGGATTTTGGGAAGGCATCTCGTTTGGTGTTGGGTGAGCCATGAAGTAGGTGATCTGATCACGAAGTAATCAAGCTGGTATCACTACATGATGGTGTTCAGGCTCGGTGCACGTGCGTCGAATCTCGGAGCACACGAGCAGCCGGAAAAGGTCTCTCCGAACCGGCAAAGTTCTCAGTGCGATTAATGAAATCTGAAACTCGGCAACGAGCGGTTCACTGCAGAATCTGCAAGGCGTCCAGTGGTTAGGAGAAGCGCTGAGGATCTATTTCCCGCATAAATGATGTAGTTGTCTGCAAGTTCGAAGTCGTAGGCTGGTGGCTCGCTTGACGACAGAGCCCTCATGCGTGGTGTCCAAACCCTAACTCATCCCAAGATGGCTTCAACAGGACCCTTACCCCCTTCGGACATTGGGTCGGCAAGACAATTCCACATCTTTGGTCGCGGAATCTCATTTAGCATGTCACCGACAATACACAACACCGGTTTCCGACATCATGGTCTGGAGTGCAACTACAAGATCACCGAAGTTGACTCGGTCGAGGACTGTGTTCCTCACATTGCTCATGCGAGCTTTGGCGGAGCCAGTGTTACTATGCCTTACAAACTTGAGATATCGAGGTACTGCGACATTGTGACTGAGGAGGCAAAATTGATGGCGGCTGTAAACACATTACTCGTCCGATATGACGAAAGCGGCCAGCGTCTCCTCGAAGGCGACAACACCGACTGGGCTGGTATCCTCAGCTGCATCCGTGCAAAATACCCATTCTCTTCCAAGGGGCCTCCAAAAGTGGGATGGGTAATTGGAGCAGGTGGTGCCGCCAGAGCCGCTGTCTACGCACTCCATATGGCTGGCATCGAGAAAATCGTCATTAGCAATCGCACCCTTTCAAAAGCGGAAGCAATTGTTCGCAATTTCCAGGACCATTTCTGCGTGGAAGTAATCGACGCCTTGACGGAAATAAACAAGCACCCTGCGGACATAGTAATCGGAACAATACCAGCAGATGCAGTGTGTGATTCCGACTTCGACGGTGTTGAATGGCATAGTGGTGGAGGTCTCTGCATCGACATGTCATATAAGCCAAGAGTCACCCCACTGCTATGGGTGGCCGCAGATGCCCCAAAATGGAGAATCGCAAATGGTCTCGAAGTCTTATTGGAGCAGGGATACGCTCAATATCACAAGTGGACAGGGTTGGAGCCTCCAAAAGCACTCATGAGAGATGCAATCGGATGCGACCTCTTGTAAGACGTTGAATCTCTGTACCACAGCCGGAGATCCACAGCATCCTTGGAATGGGAAGCAGCCTCCAACTTGAAGGGCTAGAGTTAGAAGCGCGCCAGATCATCCACGAAACTTTCCCTGAACAGAGCAACTCGAATGTGGAGACTCGGACGTTCACAGCTCAGTTTCGTTGTGTACTTGATACAAATATCAAGTCACTGGTGCGGGATGAAGCCAAGAGGCTCCATGTAATCCCTATCGCCCCTTTTCGTAACATTAGTAACCCAAACAATGCTACACTTATTTAAATCAAAGATCGAAAATACACACCTGTTGTCGCCTTCGAATATGTTCAAGTAGTCCAAGAGATCATGCGAATGTGGGTTTTCCAGAGCAGATGCCGTACTAGAGTCCACTGCTTGCTGGGTAGTGGCAACAGGGACAAAAGTCAACGCTTGAGGATTAGTTGTTCGTGGGAGACCGATGAGCTGTTGTTGCGAGACCCATGGAGTGCCTGGCATATCTTGACTTAAGGCCGTCGTTGGCGCAGCTTCGTGGCCTATGGGAAGACTGCTGTCATTGAGGAACGCAGAAGGGACAGAGTCGCTTGATGTTGGATGTAATGTGGCCTGCGACCCATTCATATCGTCTCTTGGCGCATTGGAATTCGCCGTCAGAGGCGAGGTATCTGTATTGAATTGCGCAGGCTTGCATCCCCAGTGTTTTGAGAAGTCTCTATGGAACCGTCGCATGTCTTGCACTGCCGATGTATAGGAACATAGCGATGAACCAACTGGCTTGTAGTTCATAACAACGCTTGTTGTAGCTGGCAATAGACGAAGACCATGACACTGCACCATAGAATCAATGATTTCTATGATGCTCATCTCGGGCCTAACCAGGCCTCCTGAGGGATCTGTTGACGGCATTGTTCTGCGCCGGAAGTCACCGATTGTGCAAGAAACTGCACAATACCACAATTGCAAGTTTGATTGCGACGGTACAACCTTTTGGGATGTATCACGTTGCGTTATCGCTTGAAGGAGATTTACTGGCAATCTAGATTTCCACTCGCCGAGCTCTCGAGCTGCAAAGTTGAGATCTGTACCTCGGCGAATCGAGTTCCGAAGTATAGTGATGAGTCTTATCATGTGGAGATAAGTACTACCAGTGCGACTAGCCGGCGCCTGTGTTGCTGTTGATGGAGCTTGAGACGTCCCTCTTTGGTCGAGGATGTTGATGAAAGGATCCCATTCACCGACGTTTCCCGGGTCAAACGAGACAGCGTTCTGACCTGGTGACACTTCTTCATTTCCTGTAGCAAATGCAAGAATAGTATCAAGCACAAAGCATCCGTTGCGTAGTAACCAATGCTGTTCAGTATCTACGGAAGGAATTCTGTTGACTCGTGGGTCGGCCAATATGATCGCTTGCGCAAGGCTCATTTTGGCAAGCACTAGCGAATGACGCCCCGTGTACAGAAGAGCCCAGAGAAGATACGCGAATGAGTATGTCCAGCTGGGCTCTATGGTTTCTGCAGTCAAGAGTAAAGACCTGCCTGTCTGTTCTAGCTCGCCTATCCTGGTCGATGCGATGCCGTTACTATGCATCTCCGCCAAGGCGAATACTGCCCAGAGGCTGGCGAAGTGTCCGCGACAATCACAGTCCAGATCTGCGATCTTAAACGATCCAGACTCCTGATAGCTGTACGCCCAGCGGTAGATGGATGGTTTTTCAAACAGAGGTAGACAGCAATGCTCAGTGCACAAGTATATTTGCACAAGGTGTTGCCAATCTGCAGGGAGGTCTGGTAGACTTGAATTCGCGCAGCTTGGGCGAATAGTGGTCACTTGAGGGCCAGAGGATAGTGATTGCACCGAAGTCCCATGGCTATCGGCCAGCCCTATTGAACCAGGATCTGTAGGAAGCGGCTGCGACAAGCTCCATGTATGCTCGGTCCTTGGCAAGGACGCGTTGTCGTCACGCTGAAGACTGGGGTCCTCGGAGCAAGACAAATGCTCACCATCCAGTATCGAGTCAATCGTGGCTGGAAGAGTGCTTCTACGCCAAGTCTCAAGTGGTGATGATTCGTGATTGTTGGATTCTCGCTCGGTAGAGCTTGCAAGGCGTGCGAGCAGGCGGGTAGCTACATCCTCACTTCCAGGTATGGATTGAAGAACGCTGCCCCAGAGAGACTCAAGGACCTTTACATAACCAGGTTTCAAACCTCGCCGGCGAACGACGTTGGCATCGTCGTAGGAACAGGCGGCTTGCGCTGTTTCGCAGGCTCCACAAGGAGGGCCTTGAGCGTCACAGCGGAACTTCTTCAAGCGACAGCGGTGACACGCTTGTGTTACTCTTTGTCGCTTCCGCGGCCTTTCAAGGTTGGCGGGCATAGTGAGACATCATTGCCCTGGTCGTGAAGACTGCAAATGGCCGGAGCGGTTCGCCACCGGACGTGATTTTCCCGCGTTCGGGTGTGGTCTCAGCCGGCGTGAATTGTTAGAAGAGTCACGTGAAATCATGTGACTAGCGAAGAAGACATGATGAGATATCTACTTTTACGTATACAAACCGAAAGCGTAGACCGCATAGAATCATTTTTTGTATTACGATAACAGTACTAATATGCGAAAAGGGAGAGATATTTAACTTGTTCTTCGAAGCTTCTGAACTTCTGGCTTCGCATCGTGCCAAAATAACGTTACTGGGCCGTTCTGACTGCCATTTTGCAGATGGTTTTACCACAGGCGTAAGATGCAGCGCAGTTAGAAAAGATATACTAGCAAGACAAAGGGTGAATAGAGGCGAGCTCGAACGCAGGATAGAGAAAAATGGCAGCGACTGAGAAGCCTCGATTCAACCCTCTGGCAAATAAGACCACTGGATGGACAATAACTGCTAAGCTTTGCAACCTGTCCTCAAAACCAGATCCCGCCTAACGCACTCGTTCTCATGACAAGGATCGCAAAGAAGATGCCGATAGTCTGAAAGGAAATAGCCCGGTCTGCCTGCGAGAAACGGTCTTATATCTTAACATCAAAACACTGGAAAGCTGGACTACGGTATGATCTTGGATGAGCCTGGATGAGCCGATCGCTAGACAGCACAAACGCCATGCTTGCGGGGGGTTATAGCATTAGGAGTGGATCAATGTTTTACAAGATGTATATTATCGTTACAGCATTTCGATCAAGGTAAGAATCTAAGACCCCAGAGAAGACTGCTGAATGTCCTTGACAAGCTTCTCTGCATGCGCATCTGATACAATGTTAGCCGACTACTCTACTCGAAGGACTTCTGTCGACTTACACGTTGCGGCCTGAGTATGACCAGGAGGCGTGAATCGGAAGGAAGATGAATCGATGACTCTGACACCGTTCACACCAATCACCCTTCCTTTCGAGTCTACGACAGCCATAGTCTCATTTTGCATGCCCATCATACCTATTCGACGGTCAGTGATTTATATCCTCCGTGGTGATCTGCTCGTGGACCTACAAGTGGAAGAAGCGTGGTGAATCTCAGAAACAGCGCCCCGGATGTAATCGAGCAGGTCTGCATCGCTTGTCACATTGGCACCAGGCGCTGATTCGGGACCGGTTGTGATATTGACATTGGTCCAGAACTCGCGGGCGCGCTTGTAGCTTTGAATAGCAACTTGCTGATCAGCCTCATCCAACAGCCAGTTGGTGGAGATGACAGGCTTCTGATGCATGGAGTCTGACCGAATTGTGAGATTGCCTCGAGACAGCGTACCGACGAGGAGAACGCCAATGGAAACGTAGTTTTCTCCTGTCGCCGAGGCACCTTCTAGGGTTTCACCGGAGCTTGAAAGAACGAATTCCACCTCCGGCCAGTCTTTTGGCCAGTCGGCCAAACGGTCCAGTGTGTCGTTGCTGAGCCCGGAGCGATATGATTCAGGCAGCTTCTCAAATGATAAGACATCTCCTCCAGTGTTGGTCAAAATACCAGAGCCGTTCGATCGGAACAAAGTCTCGGCCTGGGCCTCGTACTCTGCATCACGCTGCCTGATCGCCGTGCTGATAACGTCGACTGGAAAAGAGACGCCACCGACATTGCAAGAGTCATGCATATTCTGGCCAACGCCGGGGCGGTCAGCAACCACGGAGATGTTGTGCTGCTCGAGTGTCTTGCGAGGTCCAACGCCAGAGACCATCAGCAGCTGCGGTGAGTGCATTACTCCCGCGGAGATGATGACTTCTTTCCTTGCGGTCAATGTCCATGTGCGGCCGGCGCTCTCAGCTTTCACGCCGGTGGCACTCTTGTTACCGTCGAACAAAACCTGCATGCCTTGGGTGTTTGGAAAAATCGTAAGCTGAGGGTTGGATGTCAGGGCATGTTGGAGATAGCTGGTTTCAGAAGACGATCGTGTCTGATATTTTGGGTCAATTGTGAAAAGCTGCGAGATCGTTAATATTGATTACATGGCAAATCAGGAAACAACATACGTTATACGCCGCGCCATGGAGTTCACCATCGCTGAAGAAACCCGTCAAGCGCGGCATTCCGCCGGCGAAAAGACCTTGTAGACCCCAAGATGAAAAGGGCATCGCGAAGTTCGGCCACGAGACCTGCAGTGGGCCAGATTCACGAGCGCTTTGAGGTATTATATATTCGGCAACAGTCGCATTTTCGGCCCTAAAAGGATTGTTGTAAGGCGTTACGTTCACGGTCTTGTCGAAGAAGTTCTTTATGTTGTCCCATTTGAAATCATCGTCGCCAACTTCTGCAGCCCAACGGTCGTAGCTGCCTCGGGATCCTCTCTGATAGATCATCTGGTTGCGAATACTGCTGCCGCCAATGGCCTTGCCTTGGGCATAATGGATCGGTTTGCCCTCTAGTTGCTACAATGCATTAGCGCTTCCTGTTATTTTCATTGGAATACGATGATATGACATGGCTTTCGGGAGACTCACAGGCTGCGGAACAGTGTTCAACTCCCAATCGATCCATGGGTTGATGTCTTCACTGTCTTCGCTGATACTCGCGTAGGAGTACGCCGGGACTTGACTGTTGTTTCCATTGCTGATTTCGGAGAAAGTACCGGGCTCAATTACGGCAATCGAAAGTGATGTATTCTCAGCCAGACGCGTAGCAACGACTAACCCAGCTGTACCTCCCCCGACCACAACGTAGTCATACGTTGCGTTCTGACCTGGGAGACCAAAGAAAGTTCCATAGGGTGGAGATCCCTCCGGCTGCTGCCATGAGAGCGCAGAAGTCTGTGAGAAAACCGCAAGAGCGGCTGCGCAGAACGAAGACGAGCGCATGTCTGCTGTCAGTATCGCCCACAAAATATAGGTGAATATCTTGAAGTACATTCAAGACATGCTATTCTACATATATAGACATTCTCGGACCAGTGGCACATAGAGATTCACGTGCGCCGTTGTAGATCCTCCGCCCGATCCGATTAATCGGGACCTATCTCAGAGTTAAGGTCCCTGTGCTGATCCCAAAGGAAGCCGTGTGTTTACCAGAACAAGCAGAAAATCGTCCATCGCTCCATCAGAAGGCAGAGCCGCGTCGATTCTATGATGTAGTTCCGTTGGCTGTCAACGTCATCTTTACAAATTGCGAACGGTTGGACTCTGGTTTCCTTCAGAGCGGTAAAGAACCCACAAAGCAATTGTGAGGAAACTTACAGGAAATGCCTTAGAATGATAGATTTGGAGACATACATGTATTAATCCATTGCAGTCGTCGCCGCATTTGGCATCGGACTTGCTTTTTCCCGGATAAGATTCCTACATACGACGGTCGGCCATACCTACAAAAGTGCCAAAAATATGAAAAATACTAAATTGCTAAAATCTAAACTTCATTTAATATAGTTATTACTTAATTAATTATTTAATCGTCGCCTATAATACATAATAATAACCTATTTTTACTCTATTATTATACCGATTTGCTACCTAGTTATACTCTTACGTAGCCTATTAATTAATTAGAAATCCTTCTATATAATAGTTACGCGCTTTACGTAGATAGTAGCTAGGTTTACTACTAAGAAATCTAGATTAGTATTAATCGCTATATAAATCGTTAATTATTTTACTTACTTTTAAATTAGGAGACTAGAAACGCTTTAGCTACCTCCTAGATCGTACCTAACGTAGTCGTAGTAAAGCGTAAATCTTAACCTAAGACGCTTACGTCCTACGTAACTTTACGGTATAGGCGCGTAAATAAGGTCTTAGAGATAAAGAGATCGGTCGTCTTCTAGTAGCGACGGATCTTATAGAGAGCGATAGCTAGATTAATCGTTAGCGAGTACTAGCTACGCTTTACCGGCTACGGTTTTACTTACTTCCTAGCTTCTACTTATAGCGATACCCTCTCTAGCTCTATATCTACTAATCCTTTACCGCTTTCATATTTTTACTACTCTTAATAGTCTTTCTCGGCGCTTTTACTACTTAACTACCTTAACTATTCCTACGCCTACTATTAGCGAGCCTAATCTACCTAGTAGTCTACTTACTATAGGCTATTCTTACTTACTCGAGACTACGATAGCGAGCGATTTCGAGGTAGTTCTTAAAGATAGTAGTAAACGATAATATTTAGTATAAAGTAGTAATTAAGGAGTATAGGAGGATAGTCGTAGGTAAGCGAGAGCGAAGTCGGCTAAGTAAAAGATATTAGTAAAGAGGAGGTAGTAAGTAAGTCGTAGTTCTATTATTTATATAATAATAGGAACCGGAATAGTCTATACGCCTTTATAAGTAAATACTTAAATACTATACCTAACTACTTTAATTTTCGCTATATATAACCCTTTTAGGAATAATATTAATATCGCTCTACTTCTTTACCTCTAGACTTCTAATATTATATAGTTTTAGCGCTTCTTTTAATAATAGACGACGATCGCTTCGAGAGTAAAATAGGCCCTTAAAAAGCATATAAAACCTTACTTTCTAATAATATAAATACCGCTCGAGACCGCTAGCGCTACGCTAATATAATAGCTAAAGAAAAAAATGCTAATAATTAGCGTAAGGCTAATAATACCGCTCGTACGCGCGTACGTAAGTAAGCTAAGAGCGTAGAAAGCTTCGAAGATCTTTCGCTAAGTAAATAAGAAGCGCGCGTCTAAGAGGCGATCTTAAGGATCGATAATAAGCGGTAGGTAATCTATAAACCCTCTACTTAATCTTTACTAATAAAGCTATAGCGAAATAAAGAAGAGCCGCTTTATAGTAGCGTAAGAACCCGACGCTTTTTATAAAAGCGTAAGACTTAAAGGCGACTATATTAGTAAATTAGTAGTAAAAGTATAGATAGATTTAGACGAGGTAGATAAGAGGATAGAGTTCGAGAATAAGAAGCTCGCGTAGTATAAGTATAAGACGTTTTATAAAAAGAAGCTACTTATATAAAAAGTAAAGCTAGAAAGAGGTAAAGCGCTTATTTCTATACTAATAGCTAGTATTTTTATATATAACTAGCTTTACCTTCGCGACTACTAGAACCGGCGTATCGAAAACTTCTAGGAAAAGGTATATATACTTAACGAAGCTTTACTCTACGTTCGCGATTAGAGACGTCTACGCGATCCTTCGGAGCTACCTACTCTTAATAGTAATAAGGCTCTTTTCCGCCTCCTCGACTTAAAGCTCTACGAGACTCGTAAGGTAGGCGTCTAACCTAATATTCGCTAGCTACGTTACTTCTATCGCGTTATCTTTATATTTAATAAAGAAAAGGTACGTAAAGTCCGCCTACTTCTACGTAAGGTCGGTACTATTTATTTTAAGCGTTAGGTTTACGCCTAGGACGATTTCTAGATAGTAAGTAAATTTACTAGCTATAGTTACTAGCTATAGTTTTCTCGTACTTTACTAATAAGCTTTTATAGCGTTATAGATCTCTACCTCTCTTCCTATACTACTTTATTAAGAGAAAGAGAGTAAAGTAGCTAATACTTATAAGTAAAACTCTACCTCTTATTTATAGAAATATTACTAATAATAACTAGGCTATAAGGAAGTAGAGTTAGCCTCTACTATACTATTTTTTTACTACTATTAACTATATACTCTTCTATAATATTATTATATAAGATACCTCTTTCTACCTAGATAGGAAAAGTAGTAACTAGGTCGAGTTACTAGGTCTAGCGTAGCTTTAGCCGGATAATTACGACTTTACGCGCTTTAGATAGGAGTCTATAGAGAGCGTAGTTAATATAAGGAGTATTTATAAGTTTATAGTAAATAAGGTAAATACTAGAGAGGCTCTATCCTAGTTTATAAGACTTTTAAAGAGCGTAAGTATTCTTCGTTAGAAGCGTAGTAGTAAAGTCGATTTATTTAACTTTTAAGCGAATTACTAGCTTTATTAATAAATAGTTTTAGGTATAAATATCTTTATATCTATAATACCTAATTAAACGCTCCGATTCGTAATTAGTTTTAACTTTACTTATACTCTTAAATTTATACTAGTTTATAGAGCTAAATAATAAAAATAGGTAGGATTACTAGAGGACTTTACTTACTAGCGTTAAAATTCTCTTAGGTCGCTAGCTAGTTAAATTAATAAAACTAAAAAAGCTAACTACTAGACTTCGACTACTCTTACTACTAGCCGAATTAAGAAGGATTCGTAGGCTAATTAAGTTAATAAGACCGAAAAGGTCTACTACTAGACTTTAACTTTAGCTACTACTAGCCGAATCCGTCTCGATTCGTAAATTAGATTTACGAAAAGATCGAAAAGATCTATAACTAGGCTTCGACCTTATCTACTACTAGCCGAATCTCCCTCGATTTATAATCGGATTTATAAAAAGATTGAAAAAATCTACTACTACTATAAACCTCTATAACTACTAGCTAAATTTAGCTAGATTTCGAAGCTAGCTTTTCTAAAATAATAGAAAAAATCTACTACTATTATAAATCTCCTTCTTTACTACTGGCTTTTATTTTAACTTATAAAATAATAAGACTAAAATTTTATAAAAATACTTTATTATTTTCTAAATTAGAAATAAATAGCTATATCTATAGAAGACCTACCTTTTTCTTCTAACGTACCTCTATATATCTAGTTCTATAGCTATAATTAGTACTATCTAGAATAATCTTAGCTCCTTTCTATCGTTTTACTTATAGTTTTAGTATCTTACTTTCTTTACTACTCGTAATCTCTACTATCTTTATACTCTTTACTACTTTACCTTTCTATCTTCTAATTAGAGGTAAACTAATATAGTCGTCGTCGGAAGCCGGCTTTAGTAGTAGTATTAATACCTATAGAGGTTAAGTTCTTCGTAATAGCTTAATAGGGCTCGAAAAGAAGGAGCTTAATATATTAGGTAAAAAGGTATTATATAAAAGAGTAGTAAAGTCGATATAATCTAGTAGTTAATCTAGATCGTAAATAGTAGATAACTATAACGCTTTTTCCTATTTAATTTTCGTCCTTTTAATAGACTAGCGAACTATAGCTAGTAAACTATAGCTAGTAGAAAAGCTATAGCGAGAATCGCTAGCGCTAGGACTAAAAGACTACTAATTAGGTAATCGATATTAGAGTTATTTATATTCGGATACTATAAAAGGCGTTATTATTTGTATGCTTTATTATATAGACTATTAGCCTAGTTCGTTAAGGTCGTAGTCGGAGTTATATAGCTATTCTCGAATTCGCTAGTTATACTCGATAATAATATTAACTTCTTATACCTCTTTCTTTATTAGTATAGCGAAGTAGTCTAACTTATCTTAGAGTATATCCTTCCTATCTATAGCTATACTAACTCTCGTAATAACTAACTTCCCTAAGTTAATAGTAGTATATAGAGTAAAATTAAGAAATCTAGGTAACTCTTTAATTTTATTAAGTAGCTTAATATAATATTATTTAAATACCTACTCTTTAAATAGCTACTCCTATTACTACGCGTCCTAATCGAACTTATTCTAATAGTTTATAACTAGCTTACTAAACCTCTAGATAGTCTTCTATTTAGGAAAGCTACTAAGCGTATCGTCCTTATCTAGTTAGATTACCTCTAAGTAGTACGATTAAACCTTAACTATTATACGCTTTTCTTTTTTAGCTTAGCTAGGCGTTAAGCTAGATAGTATATTACGAAAGCTTATCGCGTTTAATCCGGCGTTACGAGGAGGTAGTTAGTTATTCTTAAAACCTTTCTAACGCTCTACCTTAGCGCGTTTAGTAATTACGCCGAACTATAAAGTAGGGTTTATTAGAGGAGGTATAGTCGTAGATATTAGTAATCGAGGTTACGAAAATAATAACGATTATAGATTTAGTAGGTAGGATCGTAACGTATACCCTAGTACTTCGGATACTAATTATTAGCTAGACGATATAGTAATCGACGATTAGCGGATAGTAGGTTTAAGAGGTAGATTAGGATTTAATAAGAGGTATTACGAATAATATTAGTATTTACCTATGAATTTTTAGTAATCGAAGCTAGTAACTAGATAGCGATTAAGCTACGGTATAGGTAGAGATAGAAAAGTTATAGTAGTAAAAGTATATTTATAATAAATTAGTTATAGAAGTCGATAAATAATTTATTATAGATACTTAGCTTAAGTTAGAGAGAAGGAATTAAAAATTAAATTAAAAAGGAGAAAGTTCTTAAACCCTAGAAAGCGCCGAGCGTAACCGTAGCCGGTAAACGTAGCCGGCGTATTATACGAGCGCTTAAAGTGCGTCTAACCTATATACGCGTATAACTTAACTAGTAGAGGATTAATAGTACTATCGTTAATTACTTAGCCGTTATTTAGGTATAGCTCTTACTCGATCTTATCTATTAGATAATAAATAACTAGTTCCTCGTTTATATCGCGGAATACCCTTTAAATCCCCTCTAGTAGTATATAATTATTCGACTACTAACGCGTATTCTATAGCTTATTTAACTCTTCTAGGGGTAGCTATATACTACGTAGTATATATTAATAAGCTATATCGCGAAGAGCGTAGAAAGCGAGCTTATAGATCCGCTTACTACTATTATTAATAGCTAAGCCGTCGATCTTACGCGTAAATCTACGACGCTTAAGTTTATTACTATACTACCGAAGCGTATCTAGTAAGAGGTATTTATCGAGATTAAGGTCCTCGAGGTTTTATTATATACTCTAAAGGGTTAGTAAATCTTCTAGTAGAGAAAAGCTACTCTTAACGCTTCTAGTATACTCGGGGTAGTAATATAGAAGAAAAGGGATACTAGGTATAAAGTATAGCCGCTAGGGTTACTTCCGGATTCGATAATTATTCTAAATATAAATAAACTACGAGAGGGCGTTATAAAAGATAGGTATATAGATCGCTAAAAATGCTATTTAGTTAGAGAGCTAGTTAGTATTATAAGCTTCTTCTCTATTATATTCGAGAAAATAGTCGCGCTATTATAGGATTACGCTAAAGGATTACTACTACTACTATCGCTTAATAGTAGAGTTCTATTTACTAGTACCGAAGCGAAAAGTATCTCTAAACTCTAGTAGGCCTTATCGAATCTTACTACTTATTTAGTAGTACGTATCTACGGTTATAGGGGTCTCTACGCTATAGTCGGTCTAGATAATTCGTAGGATAATCTTCTTAGTTATAATAGTACTAATATACTAGCTAAGAATAGAAATAGCTATTCGTTCTAAGATACTAACGTAGTACTAGACGATAAAGCGGGAGTAAATATCGATAGTAGTATAGATCTAAATACTCTAATACTCGAGCTTATAGTAGGTATCGAGAGACTAAGTATTATTAGGCTCTAGTAGGATAACCTAGCTTCGATACTAAAAGACCCTCGCTCTATACTACTCTAGACCTATAGGGTTAAGTTCTCTAAGGATATAATATATATAGTTTCTAGAAGTAGTTAGTATAAAGCGTTTATAAAACCGTAGCTATTAAACTATAGCTAGTAGCTTCTATTTAGAATAAATTACCTACCTTCTAACTATATTATACTTTAAACGCATAAAAGTATAAAAGTTCCTAGCTCTAAAGCTACTAATATTATTAGTATCGAGTTCTTTACTAAGTAACTCGTAGAGCTACGTATCTACTACTTTAAAGTTACTACGTTTAATACGCTTTTTTAGGCCTATACGCTTTCGTATACGTACTAGCCTACGTGCGTTAGTCTTAAAGCCGTCTAGTACTAAGATAGCTACGGTCTCGGTATCTATAAGGCGAAGATTAGAGTATACGTTTAAGATAATAGCGCGAAGTTATAGCGAGTCCTTAATAAAAAGGCGAGATAATAGTCCTATCTCTTTTATCTTACGTTTAAACGTTCGAATAGTAAGAGGTATACTAGTAGCCTCTTCGATATAAATACGTATCTAATTATAGGTCTAACTAATAGCTTACTAATCGCGTATCTAATCTACCTACGCGTCGAGATAAATATATAGGCGGCCTATATACCTTTTTTAGTGTTCTTCTATTACGTAAACGAGGTAATATATATTCTTAGGGGCTATTACTATTAAAAACAATGGAATATAGTATATTTTAATATAAATAAGCCTAAATTTGGATTTTAGCACTATGGTAAAAATCAGGAAATCTGTAATTTTGGCACTTTTGTACATATGGCCGACCCTTCATACCTGCGGAATTTTTACCGTCCTCGCCGTCCCGTTGATAAGGTCTTCAGCATGGGGATTCTCGGACAGGATGGGACACCCAAGTGCTATGATATCGATTCGGTGATACTTCACCGGTCATATCATTCGATGTCGCTATGGCTGCTCATCAACCGTCCCCGTCGCGAACCTCCATAATCTTGGTGGGCCAGAGGGGCAGTGGCCTGTCGTCTTTTGCGGTCATCACCGCACAACTCACTGGATTCGAAGTTGTCGAGATAGATGCTCTTTTTGTTCAAGAGCATGCTTCGTCTCGCGCGGCATATCTACGAACTTGGGGTGAACAGCGCTACCGCCAAGTGGCAGCCTGCTTCTTCCAGGATACTCTCCTCCGCTATAAGCGTGAGCATGTCCTGGTATGCGGATCAGACGCCGTCGACCCAGGTACGCCATCGCTACTCGATGAATGTGTGCCAGGCGCTCCAGTGGTCATGGTCAATTGCGACTTGCACATAGTGCAGAATCGTTTGAATCTTGCCGGTTCTGACCAGTCAATGGCCATTATCCACGCCAGCCAAATGCTTTGCCGTCGAGTGTCCGACGTCGAGTTCTACAACTTACCCGAGGAGGAGGGCTCTGAGTCTGTGTCGGACATGATCCTCAATGCTTTGCGGCCTGAACAATTACAAGGCCACCGGACAAAGCGACTTCGCGCTGTCACGCAAGACGTAACTCGCTTTCTCAGTTTGCTTGGATACCTCTCAAGCGAGAACACACTGCTTCCCGAGTTGAATGCATTCTCGTCACGCGAGTTCCCATCTTTTACGACCCTGCATGTTCCGGAGATCGAGCGAGACTCCTCATCCCTGGTCGACTCGGATTTTTCTAGTGATGCACTGGAGATATCAGTGCCACCTTCAGCGGAAACGGGCTCCATGGTTGACGAAGTAGAGCTTACCAATGTAGCTTTCCAGATCCTCAGACGGCATCACCCTCAAGCTATAATCTACCACGTCCAGTTCAAACGAGACCCAGCGCTGGCGGAACGAAAACGGTATCTCGAACTTTGTCGTCATGGTCTACGACTTTTACCTGAATATGCAACTATCGATCTGCAATGCTCGGATCAGGAAATCGCGACCATAGTAGCGGCCAGTCACAAATGCACCAATATCGTGGCACACGGTACCTTCTCCTTCTCTGAGTACTTTTCCTGGAACGATCCCTTCTTACTTGAACTATGTCGCAGAGCTGCCACTTTAGGGTGTGACCACGTACGGTTCGTACACATGTCCAGCAGTCCATCCGAGGACAGAGATTGTTCATCATTCCAAATACTGGCAAATGCCGCCTCAAGCGTCGCCGTCAGCGCTATATGCATTGATAGATACGCGAAATCGTCCGCAGTCAACAGCCCTGGTTTTGTTGCCGTGAGTCGGCCAAGACTCGAATGTAGCCCAGAAGGCCGACTTCTACCAACATCACGGGAGCTCAATGAAGCGAGATTCTCCAACTTCACGTTCTATCCGCTCCACTTTCATGTCTTTGGCGCGAGCGTTAGCTATAGCTTGTCCCCTGCCATGCACAATGCTGCATTCAAGTTCCATGGGTTGCAACACTCATATTCGGCCCGGCAATCATCCTCTCTGGAAGATCTCAGCGCGTTATTTGACGAAACATTCGGTGGAGCTAGTATAAGCCTACCGTTTAAATCGGACGTGATGAACTTACTTGACTCTGTCAGCGAAGCCGCAAGAGCAATCCAAGCTGTGAACACTATTCTACCGATGAGGGAGTCTTCCAAAGGTGGTAAATGGCCATCACGTAGCTGGAAGAACAGTCGAGTAAACAACAGAGCCGGCCAAATTACCGGACTGCACGGCGAGAACACTGACTGGATAGCTCTGCGGGCTTGCATTGGACGACAACTATCTGCAGCAAACTCCGTCACACCAGCTTCTGCAGCTCTCGTTGTCGGAGCTGGAGGCATGGCGAGAGCTTCGATCTACGCGCTCATGAGCCTCGGCATTAAAAACATCCTGATCTGGAACAGGACTTTGAGCAGAGCACAGCATCTTGTAGACCACTTTGAGGATTTCATTCGGGGCCAGGAGGCGGAAACCTCGAGCATCCCAAACCAACGACTAGGCAGCAAATTTCACATACTGGAGAGTCTTACCCAGCCATGGCCCACTGATATGAAGCAACCTTCTATCATCATCTGCACTCCACCTGCACATCGGATAGGCAACGACCCAGGTCTCGACTTTGAAGTACCCCAACAATGGTTCCGCAGTTCTACAGGTGGAGTAATTGTTGAGGTAAGTCTGGGCACTTATGAACATAGATGGCATTGGACTAACATGATTGCGCTCAGCTGTCTTACATGACAAAAACAACCAGTCTCCTGCAGCAAGCTTATGCGGCCGCGCAGCGTGGCTGGGTCGTTGTTGAGCCTCTTGAAATCCTCATTGAGCAAGGATGTGCTCAATTTGAGCTATTCGTGGGGCAAGTCCCTCCTCGAAGGATCATGACACGGAGCGTTATCGACGAGTATTCAAATGCATAATCCATACTAGGCTTCGAAGCTCTATTACTTCGTATTTGCTTCACTCAACTTCAATGCCTCTATTACTTTGCTCCAAGACTTCATTCCCCGCACCGCATGCTCATGAGGAACCTCCGGATCAGGATCTGCCATCGTCCTCGAGAACAACTCCATTGAAACGTACCCAGTATACCCCAAGCCATGAATAATCGCTCTCGCCACCTTCTCTACTGGGAGATACGCGCCCCTGTCACTCTCATACATGAAGCACCTAGCATTCCGCGACCACGACATCCGAGCCGGCTGGCCCGCAGCGTAAAACTCGTGCCCTTCAACAAGCGGCTCGTCGAGCCTCTCCGCGTCCACGAGTTGTATGTAAAACACCTTGGAGAGATCGACCGTTTCCACGAGCCGCTTCAGCGATTCGTCAAGCCTTGCATCCGCGTCTGGCATTTTCCCATCAGGACTCGCGGGATCTGCCCAAACTCTCCCTGCGATGTTGAACGTATCCAGACAGATGCCAAAATTCGCGCGATCGACCCGCCGCACGACTTCCCAAGCCCGCTCCCACGTGTCGATGTGCGTGCCCCAGCACAAATTCTCAAAAGCGAATCTGATCGGTCGAGCACGGCGCGAACCCAAATCCGCAACTTCCACCATGTCAGCGACGATCACATTCATGTCGCCACTAAGCTGTTCGGCGGGCAGGAAATTGCTGGGAATCTGAATCGTATCCGTACCCAGCGCATCCGCGATGGCAAACCAGACTTTAAGCTTCTCGATCCGCGCGCGATGTTCCTCGCGGTCGAGCAGACCCTCGTAGAACAGGAACGGCTGCAGTCCAATGATGGCGAGACCTTGGGTGGAGCAAAGCTCTCGAACGCGCTCGGCAGCTTCGATGAGCTGCGCTGGCGATGGCGTTGTCTCGTTGCTTTCGATGCCTGCGATGCTTCGCGCGAAGTATTCGAGGTCCTCGTAAAAAATCTCTATGCCGCGGAATCCAGCTGTCGATGCTTCTTTGATTTTGTCCTCGAGTCGATGAACCCAGGCGCGACCGAGGCTCATGGATGCGATTGTTGGGACGAACATGATCGGTTGTAAAGACGGCACAATTTGCAGAGATCGTGATAGAGTCGGTAGCTTACTAGCCTGGTGTGGAATGATCAATACAAGTAAGGGTTCCATTCGAAGATCGATTAGAGGCCCCATAGTAAAGTAGCCATTACGTCGAAGGCCAAGTCGTTCGGGAAAGCATTCATCCGGGGGTGCAAGTACGCGATCATCGTAGGAAAGCCTCGGCCTTTGAAATACATGTAGTATTGGATCGAGAAATCTATGTGATCAGACATTCTTGATCCCTCACGCGTAGTAGATGAGCTAGCTACCTTAACCTCCGACTTATGAGTCGTCAATGGCAATGCATTCTTTGCGCATTCTCTGGCTGTTTGTCGATGGATGTTGGATTCAGGAGACTGCGAAGCACCATGGTCCAAAGTTCATACACACCTTACGACAGAGAGAGTTGTGCTCCTACCATTCACCAATGCTATTCAGCCATAAACCTAAATTACCGCAGCATGAGATTATGTGATGTTCAATGCAGGTTTGCGAAGATCCAAAACCAGCGAACAAAAGCTATCTCCTCGCCCCTTCAACATTCAAGCCCGCGGAGCTCAATTCCCAAGCCCAAGTCTGTGCGACGCTACGGCAAAACAAACAAGGCCCGAAGGATGAAGGTGCATTATTGCTTAATCGGACGTGTAACCATTCCCTTCAGACTTCATATTATCTCTCGATACTCGGACTATTTACATTCATGTTACTATATATCATGCTGTTATCTTTGTGGTTTTCTTCCCCCGTCGTCTATGAGCGGGAATACATGCCGCTCATCGCCCCTTTCTTCCTCGGAGAATGATCAACGCTAGCTGGTCTGAGGAAGAAGAAAAAAGCAAAACGCCTGTCGCTTTAATGCTAGGAAAAACGCCTGAAATGAAATCCTCCGGTGCCGTTGGTCGACGGGCTCGGCATGCCGGACGTAGCGGTGCCCGCGAGAGTGTGGTTGCTGGTCCTGAGCGGTGCAGTGCCAGTGGCATAAGAAATCCCAGAAGCAGGCATGGAAGAACTTGCTGTCGCAGCCGTCGCATTCACAGCCATCGTCGAAGAAGCGTACTCAAGCACTGTCTCGACAATCTGCACTTCGGTGACGCGCTGGACCGGCTGCACGATGATGGTCGTCAGCATGATCATGACCACCGGCTGCGCGACCACTAAAAGCAACAGAGGTTCATCGGATCAGCACATTCTGCTTCTCCCTTTACACTCTGTACCTGCCAGCAATACCAGTCGCAACCGCGCCCGTGGGCGTCGCTTCCTCCGCTCGCTTGTCGTTCTTGTGCGTGAGGGTGCCGAGGCCGATGGAGCCGGAGCCGGGCGAGGGGAGCTGGCCGGGTACCGAGGCGAAGGTTTGCGTGTAGGCGTCTTCCCAGTAGGTGATCTGGCCGTTGGGCAGTTTGGTAGGTCGCCAGTCGGTCGTCACGGTGGGGAAGGGCGTGTTGGCTTTTGTTGCGTCGGGGTTTTGTTCGGCTTGGCGGGCACTGTAGGGAAGGTGGTTAGGAGGCTGCGGTGAGTGGGTGGATTTCATGCGATCACTTACTCGAGAATGGCGTAGTCTTCTGCGCTCAGGACTGTAGGCTCTGGCGCCGACTCGTCGGATAGTGAGGGACTTGTTACGGCTGCAGGCTGGATGTCATTGGCCAGAGTGTATGCGGCCGCATATACGGTCGAGAAGAGGTACAGCGACGTGAACTTCATCGTGCAATGGCTTGTTTAATCGAGGGAGTTGAGTGAAAAGGTCGCGGTCGAGACGCGACGATGCGATACAGAGGCGTATCTTGAGACAAAGGTATTGTGCACAGTGGCGTCGGTAGGATGCTTGTGAAGAGCGAGTAACACTGCGGAACAGGCGAGGTTGATTCAGATGCTTTCGTGAAGACGGATGACAGGGTAGTCTGTTGGTTGTGTGTCGAGCTGAGAGAGGCGAGAGTGAGAGGATGTTGATGTCGCGGAGGCGGCTTCTCGGTGCTAATGCAGGTGCGTGTTCGGTCTCCAGTTCAACGAGAGCGGGGAGTAGCAAACGGTCTCAGCAAGTGAAGAAGGGGCGGGCAAGACAGTTTCAGACTGTAGTGAGATTGACAAGCCCTCTCAAGCGAACGACAAGACTTTGGATTGAAGGGAAAGGCGAAGAAAGGTACGGAATTACGTGTGCTCTCACTAGGGCACTACACTACATACATGTACTACAGTATTAGCAAACTGCGGACAAACACTCTATTCGGGCAGCCACAAGCCACACCGACGACCACGCAATCGACAGGCTCAGGGGCGACGGATATTTCGTATCGGTAGGCAAAAGTAGCAATGCAGAGTTTCGTTTACCGGTTCAATCTGATAGCGAGCGGAGCCGCACACACTTCTACCACGCAACGCTATTGGGTAGTGCGAGCATGGTTGATCTTAATCTTAACGCTAGCGAAGCTTGGTGTGCGGCTTTATTGTTCTGTTTGACACTTTGACACTTCTGAGACCCTCCCTTCGTGCACGTCCATCACGACATTCAACCATCGCTCTGCACAGAGCCGTATGTTCGTGACTGGGACTTTCCATTCACTCTTATATACCAGTGGAGTCCACTCACCAGACGAAAAGCATCATGCCAACCTGGATTTTTCGTGAAAACCGACCTGCGTATTCGCCTACTCGCCATCGCCACTGATTATGATACGAGACTAGCGTTGTTGAGCAACTCACAATTAGGGCAGTGCTTTCGGCAACGATGCAAGCGATACTCGGTGCAACTGCCGCCCCAAAACACGCAAGCCTGTGGAGGATCAAGTTCCTTCGGCTCGGCCATACAGTGCTGGCACGGACAACCTGATTGACGACCCCGCCATGTTTGCACTGAACAAAATACAACGACACATGCAAAGCAAGTTTAACACAGATTTTGCCAGATCGACCCGTACACTTGACTTCTGGTTGTTTTCATAGTGGTCTCTTCCAAACATCAACTTCCCTGACCATGAAGCCGGGGTTCGGGATCAATTCCATGAGCGCTTGACGAGATGAATAAAACGCGCACTTGAAAACTCAACAATTGGATCGCTGGACGTGACAGGCCACTAACATGTATATGGCAATCGCTGGGTCTATACAGATGTGTAACAGGTTTGACGAGTTTCTTTGTTCTGAAAAGCTGTGAATGGGAATCCATGCCGGAAATGGCACTGACGATCCAGGATCATTGTTCAAAGCACGGCAAGTCTTTGACCAACGACATTCATCGATACTGACGGACTCAGTGTACAGATTGCGCAACCATGGCGCCAACCACCAGGAGCTCGTGCGAATCTTCACCCACCAAAGAGGGCTTTGGAGTACATTCAAAACGCATCACTCGCGCCAAAAGCCTTCCAGGCAGTCTCGCTCAACCTCTCGTGGCAAAATCCTCGAAACCTCTCAAACGCTTATATATCAGACCTATCGAGCCAAAGAAGTTGGTTCTCTGCAAATCATGTAACACACCCATAGTCAAAACGCCACCAGCAAAGACTTCTCCAAAGACTCAAACCGCCGTGCAGACCTCCCTCGGCGAACACCTCCAAGCGTACATCACGGAAGCTCTCAACAGGAACACCGCCATCCAAGCGGCCTACGCCAGTGCCTCCAGGGACTTCGGCACTCTGGGCAATCCAGACGTGTCAGGAGAGCACAGCCCGATAAACACCAAGAGCCAATGGCACGCGCCGTACACGAAAGAGGCGTGCGCGCGAGTTGGCACCCTGATGGGAGAACTTGGCAGAGCGCTGCACACCAGTCTCAAGGCTATCGCTGCTCTTGAGCAGGCTTTGCAAGAAGAGAAGCTCAGGTCGCAGTCCGAAGGGCCCGAGCAGAGGCTCATGAGAGCAGAGTGGGAGCGAGAATGGTGGAGTAAAGAGAAGAAAGACCGTATAGAAGATCTAGAAGCTGCGAAGCAGAGGAAGCGGAGGAGGGCCAGGAGGTGATGCATCGTGTCTGTCTGGAGTCTGCGTACTGATGTTTGATGGTTGGAAGAACTTCCTGTCGATTGCCAGAATAGACTAGGGGGATTCTCACATTACAGCTCGTGCAAGTGTTTGTTAAGGATCGGTCATTTGGTCAGAACTCCGTTTGCACCAAACCTCCTGATAAACCATACTGATCTCGAGAAAACTTGATCATCATCAAACAACTTCGACTCATAGACATAGACAAACTCATACACTGACGTCGCATCTGCAAGCAATGGCAGGCTCCATTGACTATGTTTCCTTTCCCCGTTTCCCTCACAGGCGAAAGTGTTTCCCGCCGGGCTTCTTCGACCTGTGTCTCTCTTTGACGAAAGCTCTTCTGGCCCTACAGAGCATCATTTGCTATCGCAAAATCAGGATCGCCACTCAGCCATGCCGACTGAAGAATCACCACCCTCTAGATCCTTGAGATCGTGGCTCACGAGTCGCAGGCAAACCAGAGCGGAGTGTGCAGATGCCAGCATCAAGCAGAGCGAGGAGTCGAGGACTATCCGTGTCTTCTCCATGATCTTCAACATGCCAGGTGCCAACGCTTCGACTGACCGCAACCCCAAGGCCCACGAATCCGCAGGCACCTCATCCCAGAGCACCTTTCGAACCAGAGTCGTCTGCCGAATAAGATCAACGACTCGCTTCAGCCAGCGTGAAAAAGACTTCACCGCCAGCCCTCCCCAAGCAACTCCCAAACCACCCCTGCACGCCACAGAACCCATCCTTGACCCGCTCATAGCCGACCTAGACGCCCTCGCCCTCTCCGACTCCGACTTCGAAACCCTCAAACGCATGGAACTAATCTGCCACACCGCAAGCGTAGCCCAAGCGCGGCGCCGCAAGCCCACACTCCCAAGATCAAGGGAAACCCACCCCATCAACCCGCCCGCAACTTTCGCCCACCTGCACCTCCGCGGCGGCGGCGATGCCTCCTCCTCCCCACATCCCCGCCCCCGCACCACCCTCCCCTCCACCTCACCCGCAACTCCTCTGCCTGACTCTTACCGCCCCACCGACGGTCTGTGGTGGCTCGCGGGCGGGCAGAGGTCGCGCTACGGGCGCGTGCCGACTTTGGGCGAGTTGAGGGTGAGGAGGGAAGTGGAGAGGGCGAATCGGGGGTTGGTGGGGTTTTGGGGGACGGTGCTGGGGGTGAGGAGGGTGGGGAGGGTGGGTTTGTTGGGTGGAAGGGTGGATGATGGGGGGTCGGGTGAATGTGGTGATAATGGAGGCAGTGATGGGGGCGTTTTGGGTGGTGATGGTAATGGAGTTGGAGGCGTAGGTGAGGCTGATGGTGCTGCTGGGGCGGGCTCGGTGGCTGGCTCGAGTGGGAAAAAGTCTCGCGGACAAGCGGGTGTGGCGAGTGAGAGGTCTTCGGTTCGATCTGCTTCGAATGCGGGTGAGAAGGATGGTCTGGGTGGCCAGGAAGCTGTTGCTGCAGATGCGGCGGGCTCTGTGAGATCTCGAGCAAGTCAGAAAAGCCAGGAGGGCAATGATGGCGTGTAAGCGTGAAAATCCCAGAATCCCTTTCGAGAGCGATTGCTTTTATGATGGTCAGGACGTGGACAGGTCGCTGGCGATCTGTCATTCTTTCTTTAGCAATGAATGTCTATTGGAAATAGCTACGGACCTATATAGAACTTTGAAGGTTTTTGACCATAATGATGAATATTTCCAATTTTCCAACAGATATGTGACCAGACTATCCAGCGGCGATTGATTCCGTTTGATACCAGGTTCATCGGAATTGGTCCTATCGTTCGGATTGCCAGCTCGCCGCAGTTGCCGCACACAGCTTGTGCAAGCATCAATTCTCCGTCCAGCACTCCATTGTGGCTATTTTATCCGTCCTGAAGTGGCCCCAGTCCTGCTGCCGTGTATGCCAGGCACAGCTGAACATGGTTGTTGGAGCTTGCCGCCGTGTCCAGGTTGCCACTATGTCCCTTCTAGGGTGCAATTGTCTCGCACGCGCCTGGAGGCTTAGAAGCACATGTCCCACTCTCGAATCGATCAATCTTCCTTATTCCCTCGTAAGGAGTCCATGGCTTCGTAAAATGGACTAGACGGTTTGAGGATGCCAAATCGCGCCTCTGAAAAATCCTTAAAGATCATACCAGCAGTATCCTCCTCTTCAAACAGGCTTCGCCACCTTCCTAACCTCTACCACCCCCGTCTTCTCATCCACAAACTCCCTCCAGCTAACCGGCACCATCTGATTCCCCGCCTCGCTAACAGCCATGACGACGCCCAGCTCGTTCTTCGCCGTGCTGCAGAAATAGCTCCTCTCGTCTCCCAAACTGATCACGACCGCCCGCACCACGTCTCCGACTCGAAAGCTCTCCGCGACTTTCACCTTATCAATCTCCGTCGCGCGAATGTCCTGCTGCCGGATCAGCGCGGGGAAGACGTCGCGGCACGTGTGCTCGCCGGCGGCGCCGAGGGCGAGGATCGAGAGCGTCGCTTGGCGGGGGTTGGTGCGCGTGATGCGGCCCAGGACGATTGTGCCGGTTTCGGGGACGAGGGGGCCGGCGGGGCGGGTGACGGTGAGGGTGGGCTGAGGTGCGGATTTTGTTGTCGATGGCTTGGAGCTCAGGGAGCCTGCGAGGGAGGAGTAGACGTGCGAGGATTGGATGTGCGTTCCGGTGCCTGGGTTGTTGGCTGAGGAGAGGCCTAGGGCCTGGCCGGGGAGGCTGAGTGTTGATGTCGACATGTTTTTTTGGCTATTTTTCTGGGGTTTTGTGCAGGCACAGACGAGTATTGGGATTGATCGTGATGCTGTTTTCTTTACATGTACTGCTTGGATAAAAGTCGCAAAATGATGTTCGCGGCTGCGGGAAGCTTTCCGCTTGACCTTTTTGGTTGCAGAGGGTACCTCACACATGTGTAAAGAGCATGGCGGGGTTGAAGTGAAGAGTGGAGACACATCAATTGCCGAATGGCAACAAATACTCTATCATGATGGTTGTATGCATGCCGAGGATGCTGGGTTGAGAAGTCGTCGAAAACAGCGTTTCCTATACCTCTTCTCCAGACAGTGATTTAGATATCCCTCACAATGCCGGACCAGTTTCATCCTCCCTCTAGCGAAAGCTTGAAAGGCAAGGTAGTTGTATTGACAGGAGTATGTTACAGTGAATATTGTATATACAATCGTCATGCTAATCTCACATTACCTCAGGGTGCCATAGGAATCGGTGCCGACCTTGTTCGGCTCCTCCACAACGCCTCAGCACATGTCTTCTTCGGCGATGTCCTCGACGAGCCGGCACTTGCTCTGGAGAAAGAGCTCGACTCTGCATCATCCACGGTCAAGTTTGTGCATTGCGATGTGACCTCTTATGCCGACAACCTTGCTCTGTACGATGTGACCTCTTATGCCGACAACCTTGCTCTGTACGATGCGGCCTTCGACGCTTTCGGTCGAGTCGATCATGCAATCTCGAATGCTGGTCTCGGCGAACAGGGCAATATCATCAGCCCGGACCTGACGTTGGAGTCTGTGAGAGAGGAACCCAAGAATAGCGTTCAACCTGTCGATGTGAACCTGAAGGGTCCTTTGTATTTCGCACGACTGGCAAGCGTATATCTGCGACAATCCTCCAGTGAAGACAGCGTTGCTGATGTCAATGACAAGAGCCTGACTTTCACTTCAAGCGTTGCAGCGTTTCGCGAAGATCCAGGGCTCTATGTTTATGTGGCTAGCAAGCATGGAGTTATGGGTCTCATGAGAGTGCTGCGCAGGTGGGTCGTTGAATTTTGTGAAGCCTCCAAGAGTTTCGGCTGACCGCTTGGAACAGTACGCTTATCCAGGCCAAGCCACATGCCATTCGAACAAACACAGTCTGTCCTTGGATGACTCGGACCAGGCTGACACAAGGCATCGAAGAAGTGTGGGACGCCACTGGTCTACCAGGAAACATGCCAGAAGACGTGGCGAAGATCCTGATGGGTGTGCTAACCGACTCCAGTCTGAACGGAGAAGCCGTGTATGTAGAAGGCGGACGTGGCTGGAAGATCGAGCAACCAAAGATCGATCTCCGGCCGCAATGGTTGGGCGAGAGACAAACCAGTCAGCTTGACGAAGGAACGCGAGTGTTAGGGAGCGGAGAAGGGTGGGTAGCAGGGCAGTGACCGCTACTCGACTCGTTTCTGGATTTTCGGTCCACGAACTTGTCCGCGTATCCAGTCCGGAACAAACGCTTTGACTCCAAGGTTGTCTTCTCCAACTGCCACCGTAAACTTGTCTTCGGGAGTGAAAGAGCTTCCTTCCCCAGACACCACCAGATCCGTCATTTGCTCCAGTCTGCACATGCCGAGCCCAATGTTGCCAACACTGCCGATGAACTTTCCAGTGGCACGCTTTCTCTTATCTGCCTTCCTGATGTCCGTCTCTCGTTCTGGGGCGGGGAGGCTGAAAGAGCTGTCGTACTCGAGTTTCTCGGGCGCGCTGGAGGATGTATCGTAAAGAGCAACTGGCAAGATCCTTCTTCTAACCACACCGGTGTGGTGAGTCCTGATAGTGAGTTCCTGGCCAATGTAGCAACCCTTCTTGAAGTCGATTCCATTCATGAGATCGATGTTTGCATTCATCGGTAAAGTCTCTTCTCTTGGGATCTCTTTCTGCCCTTCCGCCACACCGCGCATGTATCGGCGGAGAGTGTATGCGCTCAAAGGTGCTTCTTCGAGACCTTCCAAAGCGGCCGTATTACCTGCTAGACCGCTGGCTGTGCTGGAAGAAGGCAACAGAATCCTTTGGCCCATACCAGGCGCGCGGCAGTCTGTCAGACTGATAGTGCCGTCCGTACTGGCGCCTTGCGAATGCGCAGTCCACCGGTCGTCATCTCTCCACGCATTCCACACATCGAGTTCACCCTCGTCCAGCAGACGCAGCGCAAGCTTTGCGCGCAGCTTATGCCTCTTGATGTGCTTGAAAAGAAAGGACACATCGTCCGCATCCACTTCTACCAGGTATCCCGGATCTTCGTTCTTGTTCGCTTCACCGTGCCATGTTGAGCCCAGTGTCGGATACACAAAGACGTCATTGAGCACCTTGCCAGGCGCAGTCAGGAAGGCAGAGAAGAAGCCTGTCTGCAGGTCGGGTCGCAAATTGTTCGTAATGATGCCTTGCAGGAACTTTGGCGCTTCAGGTCCATGGAGAGAGATCAAACGGCGATTCGTGAGTTTTGCTGCGCCAGATGGCGGAGGCGAGGGAGGGAGTGCATTGGTCTGTGATGAATACAGTCGGGTCTGCAAATGCTTTGAACAGCTAGCGCAAGTGTTACCCAAGCGGGCAGAAGGTCGTGATGCGAGCATTATTGGTAGAAATATGTTTTAAGAATCATGCGCTCACGAGCATTCGAATGTTTTGCCTGCGAGCTGCACAATCTGATGTAAGCGGATTCGCCTCGGCAAACGTCAAGGCAAAGCTTCCGACCTCACTTGGTCCAACAACACATACTTCATGACTTGTTTCATCTTACATTTAGAAATGGCACATGGAGTGATGGCAAGCACCTTTCTTGTAAATGTCTATGATTAAGGCTTGCACAATTGCTGTCAAGTCGTTGCCACCTATGAATACATGTAGCGAGCAGAGAGCTGTTGCTTAACCTTAGCTCCAGCTGCGACGTTGGGTTCTTGCCAGTGAAGCCCAACTTTTCTCCTTTCCAATCAATGCCCAATAGAAATATCTAACCTTTCAACCACAAAAATGGCACAAAACCCAGCATTGAAGCCATGGACGGCCAATCCCCGTAAACGATACCGCTTAGTGGATGCGAGCATTATCGACGTCAAAGACGGAAACGTCTACCAGCACTGCACGATCGACCTGCTCGACGGGCGCATCCACCGACTCTCTAAGCTTTCTCAGGGACCCTCTCCGAACGACGAAGTGCTATCCTGGACGCAAGGCGATGAGGTAACAATCATCAACCTTGCGGGGAAGTTCGTCCTACCTGGCCTGATCGATTGCCACGTCCATCTCGCCACGCCCCCTGGCGAGGATGGCTTGCGGGACACGATGAACCAGGATCCGAACACGGCGCTTCTCCGACAGCCTTACCTCGCACATCAGATCCTGCGCAGAGGTTTCACGACCGTCCGCGATTGTGGTGGCGCTGGACTGGCACTCAAAGAAGCTCTCGCCGAAGGCTTGTACCCCGGACCGAGACTGTTCACCGCCGGGCATGGCATAAGTCAGACGGGAGGCCACGGTGACCTTCGCACCTCAAAGGACGCCGAATACCAATGCTGCGGCGGCAACGTCCGCGGACTCGGACGCATCGCAGACGGCGTTGATCAATGCTTACACGCCGCCCGCGAAGAGATCAGACAAGGCTCGGACTTCATCAAGATCATGGTGTCCGGTGGAGTAGTGAGCCCCACAGACCGCCTCACGAACCTGCAATACACGCCGGAAGAGATCCAAGCCTTCTGCAAGGTCGCCGGCGATTCTGGGACGTACGTCACGGCACACGCATACACGCCCGCGGCGATCCAAAACGCCGTGTCGAACGGCGTGCTGGGGATAGAACATGGCAATCTCATCGACGAGCCGACGGCTCGACTCATGGCCGAGAAAGGGGCGTTCCTCACACCAACCCTCATCACATACCAAGCGATGGCTTCGCAGGAATTCGGCAGCTTCCTCCCAGCATCGATCGCGGCCAAGAACCTGCAAGTGCTGGAAGCGGGCTTGAAATCAATACAGATCGCAGACCAAGCCGGCGTGACTATGTGCTATGGAACAGATCTGCTCGGTCCGCTTCAGGTCAAGCAGACCGGTGGCTTCTCTTTGCTGCGACAGGCGGGCCAGTCGCCGCTGAAAATCTTGCAGTCGGCGACGACCAATGCGGCGAGAATGTTGAGACAGGAGAACCAGCTGGGTAGGATCAAAGATGGGTACGCTGCCGACCTCATCATCTTGAATGCGAACCCGTTGGAGGACATTGAGGTCTTGTGTAGGCCTGAGAAGCATTTGCTGGCTGTGGTCAAGGATGGACGGGTGCTGGAGAGTAGGTGGAGTAAGCTGCCGCAGGATGATGGTAGAAGTAATTTCATAGAGTGAGGTCGCCTCTCAACAGAGTAACCTCAATGCTGGCCTGTCGAATAGATATTATTAATCAGCTATTCGGGGCCCATGGTATGGGAGGTAGGCCCGTAGCAGTTTCCAAGGCTGAAGAGGACGAAACAGCAAGTGAGCACAAACTCGCAATCACTTGAGACGTTATGCATACTTTAAGGCTCTTCATATAGACTTCCTACAAGAATGGTAAGATTCAAAGTCAAGTCGAGCCAAGCTGCGTGGACACATGCGTGCAGCCGCTGACACGCGCAGCCATCCGCTTCGGCTGTGCAACCGTAAGCAACCTCGCGTGTTGCGCTAGAGCGAAGTGGCTTTGGTTGGAGGCTATCTCCACCAATTGTTAAAATGCGCGCATTTTCAAACAGGGCAGGTCTGTGTCCCGCTGGATTTTTTCAGAAACACCCAGATCTTCCTTGTGTGATCGCCTTTCGCCTGATCGTGAGAGTTTCCTTGACTTTGGCTAGCTCTGGGGATACCAAAGGGATGGGCAGACAGAGTTTGTGAGAGAGGAGAGTTTCAAGAACCAACGTCGGACCAAGCTCAAGCCGAATCTTGCCGTTTGCTTGTCACCGCGAGGCCAAACTCACCTCACCTGATCCTTTTGTTTCCTTCACCTTCCCAAAGAGAGCTCTTCGCTTATCGCACACCAAGACAGCTTTGAGCATTTGCCGCGCGTGCTTTCGGATCCAAGCGAGAGAACCCTTTTTGAGCTGGATGCACTCGACTCGCCTCTTCTGCTCTTACTCCACTCGCACCTCGTCATCTCCACCGAGCACAACGTGGCTGTGTCCACTAGGGAAGATCCATGCTGGTACCAGCGTAGTGTCCCATCGCCGGAATCTAGGCAGAGGAAAGATCGCTCTTTTTCCTCTCCCTGCCCTTCCCTCTCTCCCTTCACCTCAGGCCCACGTGAAACATGTGATCCATTGGGGCTGTGCATCACCGTCGGGTAGGGCATGGACTCTCCCTGAGCCTGACAGGAGCTCGAGTCGTTTGCTGAGGCCACTCGAAGGATGCTTAGAGTGTAGTATGTCACGCATGGCTTCCGTGCTCTGAATCTCTTCCGTGCCTTTGCACCTTTCTCCATGTCGCCATTATTATTCCTGACTCCTCACGCCTCTCGCCGCTTCCGCGCTACATTAATATGGTGGGCCTGCTGAAGGGAAGACCCTGGGTCGTCGCTGCCGCGGCTCTAACGGCTATCTTCGTCTTCTACCTTCTCATTCCTAGTGACACCCTCCCGTCGCCGTCTCGCATACTACCTTATTCGCGGCCTGCATATCCCGAGGTCTGCGAACAGCCTGTGAACAATGGCTCATGGGAATTTGTTTCGGAGCGCGATGAGCGCAATCTCGGGCTGACGGACGAGCAGTGCCAGGTACGTCTTATCTCTGCTGACAGCAATCGCATTTCACTAACACATCTGCAAAGATCGCCTTCCCCGAACAGTACGTCGAGATCGAGCGAGCTCGCAAATTTCACGAAGCCCAAGGCGGCATAAAGCAAGACCAGATCAAGTTCTGGAGAGAGGAACCCGACAAAGCCCACGGGCAACTGAAACTCCTAATCTACGATGGCGACCTGTACGTCGTGGGCGAGAAGGCCGGCGTCGTCGACCGCAACCGCTACCTGCACGGTGCGGCCATGATATACCGCGCCATCGCCTCCGTCCCGGACCCGCGCATCCTGCCCAACGTCGAGTTCACCATCGACCGAATGGACCACCCAAACCCATCCCCGGTGCGCCCTGGCCGAACAGTCTGGGCCTGGACCCGCCACATCGACGACCACGACACATGGGTCATGCCGGACTTCAACGGCTGGGCCTCGTCCGACTGGGACCGCGTGGGCGGGTACCGCGCATTCCGGGAAAAGAGCAAACGATACCTCACGCCCTTCGCGGAGAAGACGAAGAAGCTGCTGTGGCGCGGCCAGCTAGACGTCGGCAAGGTGGTCAGCCCGATCCGCACGGCGCTCGTGGCGGCGTCCAAGGGCAAGCCCTGGTCTGACGTCGACGACATCCGCTGGGGCGGCAAGGGCGTCGCCATCGACATGGAGAAGCACTGCGAGTGGCAGTTCCTCGCGCACACGGAGGGCAACTCGTGGTCCGGCCGCCTGCGCAACCTGGTCAACTGCAACTCGGCCATCATCATCCACGGCCCGCTGCAGTGGATGGCGCACTTCTACCCGATCCTGAAAGCCGAGGGCCCGGGGCAGAACTACATCGCGACCAAGAACGACTGGTCGGACCTGGAGGAGAAGATGGACTATTACCTGGCGCACCAGGACGAGGCGGAGCGCATCGCCGAGCGCGGCCGCGCCGTTTTCCGCGACCGCTACATGACCCCCGCCGCCGAGGCGTGCTACATCCGCCGCATGATCTACGAGTGGGCCAAAGTGCAGAAGTGGGCGCCGAAGCTGTACAAGGACGACAAGATGGAGCACATGAGGGGCGTCAGTTGGGAGAGATTCAGCTGGCGCGCGGGCCCGCATTTGGACGGGAAGCCCAATCCCCCAGACGATTATTTCTTCAAGAGCGATCAGGTGGCGTTTGAGGATTGATTGGCTTGCATGTGTGGCTTTTTCCCTTTCTCTTTTTTTTTACTCTCAATCGGAGGCAATCGAGTTGAGCATTTCCGTCGGCGCAGAGGGTGGTGAAACAGGACTTCTTCTTCGTCGGTGGGATTCCGACGACTTGGTGTTGTATTTGATGCAAAGCACGCAAAAAAGAATGTGCAGTATGAAAAAAGAATCGATATCCTCTCCGCTATCTGCAAAATGGCACGCACTCTTGGCTGAACATTCGCTCCGTTGTGAAGAACAATAATCAACAATGAAGTAACTAATATAATATTATCTCCATCGCAAACCCAAACTCTCGCACTAGCGCCAGCCTTCCAGCGGAGGAGGACCTCTCAACTTCAAAAGTTCCCTAGCTCTTGGCGCAGTCATGCCAGGATTTTTTGAATTAAACAAAAGATCAATGCGTTGAATACCCTAAATAACCGCATACCGTTCATTCGACCAAACCACTCACCAAAAAATGCCCACGACCGATGGCCCTCGACTAGAATACATCGCCGCGGGCGGCAACCGCCACCCCTCCGCCGCAGACTGGGCGCCGGGCCTGCTGGCCTACGGCGCGGGGATCAACATCGCCCTGTGGAATCCGGACGACGGCGGAGCGAAAGGCGTCGAAGCGCTGTTGGCCGGCCACTCGGATGTTGTGAATGCGGTGAAGGTTCTGGATCTGGAAGGTGGTGGTGGGAGGTTTCTTGTGTCGGGCGCGAGTGATTGTCAGGTTAGGGTTTGGAAGCGAAGGTTGGATGAGGGTGGTGAAGATGGTTCGTTTCCGTTTTTTGAGGAAAGTCAGTGTTTGAAAGAGCATTCTGCTGCCGTCAATGCTATCGCCACTTTGCCTGGGACGGGTCTCTTCGCGACTGGAGCTGCGGACGGGACGGTGAGGGTTTGGAAGTTGAATGGCGAGGAGGCGCAGGCGGAGTTGCTGCAAATCGTCACTTTGAAGCCGCGGTTCTTGCCTCTGGCCATTGCTCTGGCGCGGCTGCCCAGTGGTGAGACGGTCCTGGCGGTCGCGGGGACGACGGCCGTGGTGCAGATTTACGTGCAAACGAGTGCCGGGTTTGAATTGCAGGCGACGCTTTCTGGGCACGAGGGGTGGGTGAGGTCGTTGGATTTCCTGGCGAGGCCGGGTGAGGATCTTTTGCTCGCTTCGGCGAGTCAGGACAAGTATGTCCGTTTGTGGCGGTTTAGGAGGGGAGATGATGAGGGCGTGGATGAGAGTGCTGCTGCTGCGCCTGGGATTGAGCCTGTTAAGAAGTCGCTTTCGAATAAAGCACATCGGGTTGGCAGTTCGGGGAACGAGTATGCTATTACATTCGAAGCGTTGCTTGTTGGGCATGAGGATTGGATCTACTCTGCGAAATGGTCGCCTTCGTCTGGAAGTGGTGGTTCGCCGGCATTGTTGACCGCTTCGGCGGATAACTCACTATCCATGTGGTCTGTTGAGGAGGCTTCGGGTCTATGGGTGTGTCAGACGAGGTTGGGAGAGATCAGCTCGCAGAAAGGCTCTACGACGGCAACGGGAAGCACGGGCGGTTTTTGGATTGGCCTCTGGCAGCCTGAATGCAAGGCTGTCGTCAGTTTGGGACGGACAGGAAGTTGGAGACGATGGGTTTACGATGCTGAAAGTGACTCCTGGCTACAACGACTGGGAATCAGTGGACACACGCAAGAAGTGCAAAGCGTGGCTTGGGCGCCGGACGGCTCTTACTTGTTGACAACGAGCCTGGATCAAACGACTCGACTGATCGCCGAATGGAAACGAGAAGGGATCGAGTCCTGGCACGAAATTGCCAGGCCACAGATCCACGGCTACGATCTGAATTGCCTCGCCACCCTCACACCAAATCAATTCGTTTCTGGAGCTGAGGAGAAACTCCTGCGTGTCTTCAACAAGCCCAAAGCAACCCAGGCTCTCCTCGCCGTCCTGTCGGGAGACAAAAACGTCTCAGAATCAGACCTCGCCCTCCCAGACGCAGCCAACATCCCCGTACTAGGCCTCTCCAACAAAGCCATCACCGCAGTCGACGACACCACTGAAGAACCCACCGCCACCCCCGACGAAGCCTCCCTCAACCCCAAAACAGACTCCGACGAACCCACCACAATCCCCTCATCAACCCTCTCCCAGACCCAACCCCCAGTCGAAGACCACCTCGCGCGCCACACGCTCTGGCCCGAGCACGAGAAATTGTACGGACACGGCTACGAAATCAGCTGCGTGGCAGCCAACAACGCCGGCACGCTTGTCGCCACCGCCTGCAAAGCCAGCACCCTCGACCACGCCGTCATTCGCTTGTACGAGACCAAGGACTGGCGCGAGGTCAAACCCCCTCTGTCCGCGCACACTCTCACCGTCACGAGTCTGTCCTTCTCCCCAGACGATCGCTTCCTCCTCTCCGTCGGTCGCGATAGGCAGTGGGTTCTTTTCCAGGCGAAGCAGCAGAGCGAGAGTGAGAAGGATGTTCAAGGTCAGCATGTCTACACACTCCTCAAATCGAACCCTAAAGGCCACTCGCGCATGATCCTCGACTGCGCGTGGGCGCCACAGACGATCGCCGGCTCGTCCCCCGTCTTCGCAACAGCCGGTCGCGACAAGTCGGTGAAAATCTGGCGCCTGCAAACGTCCACGTCCGAAGGCGATGTCGATGTCGAGCTAGTCAAGACTTCCCCTGCCGAAGCGCCCGTCACGGCACTGTCTTTCTCGCCGTCAGTCAGTGGCGACGGGGATGTGTTGAAACTGGCCTATGGTACGGAGCAAGGCCGGATTGGAATTGTCAGCGTCCCTTCTGCGGGTGCTGGGTGGGATGAGGCGAGTGTTGAAATTGTGAGAACCGATGTGGGACCTGCGAAGGCGGTGACTTGTTTGAGGTGGAGGCCTGTCTTGCAGGATAGGGAACGAGAGGGGCGCTTGCTCGCTGTGGCGAGCGAGGATGGAGGTGTGAGGTTGTTGAAGGTGTGATGATGACGTGGATGAAATGATGACTGGGCATCCCTGATTGTGGACATGACCGGGCAGGGGACGTTGTGAAGAAAAAGAAAATATATCAATGACTTTAAGACAAAATAGAAGGGAATGTTCTGATTCCACACAACAAAAGATGTTCAAGACAGCATGGGTTTTCCGCTTCTTGCGCTGCTTCCCTCCCCTTGTTTTTTTGAGGCCATGGGACTCCTTTCAGATCTCGCTGTCTAGGTATGGTGCTTCTCGAATGCAGCACACGTAAGCTCGTTGCAGCTGCTGTTGTTATTTTGTCTCGCCACTACTGTGCCAATTGCTTGCGAACGACCAGGCGAGCACGACAAGATCCTCTTTGATATGAGCGAAGACCTCTTGCGGGTGTTAGATCTTACCTCTACATTCTCGCCATAAGCTCTCACACAGATATTTTCGAACAGAATCCAGAATATCCAATATCAGATCCCCGCCACCACAAACCCCTCCAGACAGAGCAGCACTCAACCCTCATTCGCACCACCCTCCTCCCCACCAGGCGAAACCACCACTTTGTTGTCCACCTTCTCGCCCTCCCCGCCAGCAAAAGCCCCATGCTCCCTATGCATCTTATAATAATAAGTGCCCTCCCTAGGCACACACCCCTCCTCCAACCCTTGCACGACCGTCTCCAGCACTCTCCTAACCCCACTCTCATGCTCCCCATCGCGATTCCAAACCTGCACCAAACAACTCCCATACCTTACCCCAAGGCTAACCCCACAAATATCATCCCTGAACCTCTCCACGCCCTCCTCCTCCACCGCCTTCCCCAGCTGCTCCCCGATCGCCATCAAGCAAACATCCCGCCAGAACTGCGGCGCCAGCGCGCGCGGCACGCGGAACGTCCACGCCCCGCCGTGCGTGTTGCGCGGGTCTTCCCAGATGGGTTTGACGCCGCGCTTGAAGAGGTGCACGCTGTCGCGCAGCGGGAGTGTGGTGGTGTCGAAGTTGTTGAAGACGGACCAGAAGGAGCGGATGTCGTCGACGGTGGCGAGGCGGACGAGGCGGTTTTCGTACGCGCTGGGCGACGCCGCGTTGTCGGCGTTGTTGGCGGGGGAGCGGTCTTGTCGGTCGTGCCAGAAGTCCCAGCTGTGCACGAGGGGTGGGGCGCGGTTCTTTTGCAGGCGCGACTGCAGGAAACTGAGCATTTCTGCGCCGCGCGCGGGTGGAGGGGTGATGTCGGTTGTGGTGGGGGAGGTGGTGGGGGAGGAGGAGGAGACTGTCAGGTTTGGTAGGTGGGCCATGGTTGTTGTTGCTGTGGTGTTTGCGTTGTTGTGGATGGAGATTCGGTGTCGAATGGGTGGTGTTGGTATTCGACTTGGAGTGTGGTGAGTTCCTTATGTGTCTCTCCGTCAAGATGAGGCAGACTCGGGCGCGGGCGGCGCTTGTGTATATTGTCAAGTCAAGTCAAGTCAGGTCAGGTCAGGTTAGGTTATCTTTGTTAGATTTCAAGGGTAGATGTAAGAGTACAACAAAGAAGACATGTCTTCGGATGTCGCCTTTGGTGAGAGGGAAGATGGACAAGCACGAAAAGTCTTCTAGAAGAGAGGGCAAGCCTTGTAAGTATTAATGAGAAGAAGACAACATGCAGATGTCGTCAAGAAGAAATGACGCCCGTTCTGCAAGGCCAACAAGCAAGTGACAGCCTGACAGGTAGTAGTCTGTCGTTTATTCCCCTGCTCTCGCTAGCGTTTCAGGATTGGCGAGATGAGAAAGAACCTCTAACCCTAGGAGTTGCGATTATTGCCGCTGATTGGCTTGTGATGATGCTGAAGAGATGATTGGTAGAAATGTCATATTCGTGGGCGCATACTGTAACAATTGCTGTAGAGTGTGACGTGCGAGGGAGTGTACTCCGAATATGCGTATACCCAAGGGAGATAGCAGAAAGTATCATCATGTGCAGGAGACGAGGAATGACGGAGCCCCTCCTCCATGCTCCGTGGGAGACTAGGAGGTGCCGGAGGTGAAAATAAATATAAACCGAGTACCGTCGTTTAGCCATCTCTTTCTCGCGACTGTCGCGTGTCCCCTAGCGCATACTTCTCGCAAGTAATAGGTGAAACAAGGGTCTCGTCCATATAGAGATGGCCCGTCTCCTGGCGGCGATCACACACCGTCTCTCCATTCTCTGCTGAGCTACATAATCATATGCATGCATGCAACCTTCCTTGCTGTTCACTGCTGATGCTGCTGCTGTCGATGTGCTGATTTCCTTGGTCGTATATACCACAACATACTGGAATCGACCTTCGTTCTTTGATTGTGAATTGATCTTCTCATGGTTTATTGTCATCATCACATCCACACCACCTCCCGAGCATACGAAGGATCTACAGAAGGCACATGCGACCAGCCTCCCAGGCAGCGAACCTTATATATCTACCACAATAGATGTACGCCCACCACTACAGCAACAGCAGCAACACGATAATGGCACCGACAACAAAGAACTGGGATGACCCCTCGGAGGAGGAGCGAAAACCAGACCCGCACGACTCGGCCCTAAGCGTCGGCACGAATCCCATGGCCGACGCGGCAAAGTACAGGGAACTCGAGGAGGAGCTGCATACCATGACCGAGAAGGTTGCGAGTGCATGTAAGTGTTTCTTATTCTCTTCCAGTTACACATTCACGCTTTTCTGGCAAACTGGCAATACCATCAAGCTGACAACTCACTCTCCTTTCTCACCAAACAGCACAACGCTTCGCCGACTATGAGAATGACATCCGAGTCCTGAATGCCCAGCTCCGCCACGAGAGGAAACGAAACGACTCGCTCGACAGCACCGCCACGACGGAAAGCGCGCGAGCAGCGTCAAGCGGAGGAGGAGGAGGAGGAGGAGGAGGACTCGCGCGCTTCGGCAGCTTCATCCACTCGCGCAAAACATCCACACTAGCACCCCAACCCAGCGTAGCAACGCCCGCCTCACGCGAACGCGAACTCGAAGCGCAACTGGCGCAGGCACAAAAGCAGCGCATGGCCGCGGAGCGGAAAGCGGAAGAGATGGGCGCGGAGATCGAGGAGCTGACGGGCAGCCTGTTCTCGCAGGCGAACGAGATGGTGGCGGAGGAGAGGCGCGAGACGGCGAGGCTGCGCGAGCGCATACGATTTTTGGAGGCGCGCGATGCGAAGTTCGCCATGAAGGTGCAGAGGGTCGAGGAGAGGGATCGCGAGAGGAAGGGGAGGTTGGAGAGGTTGGAGAGGGCTATGGGGAGGATTGAGCGTGTGAGGGGACTTTTGGGGAAGGGCTGATGGGGCTTGTGGAAATGAGGAGCATGATACAAATTGCTTGTTGGATGTGCAAATGGGGAGGTGTCGCTTAAGATGCGATATCTTCGACTTGCCTGGAGGATTTTGGGAGATTCATTGTGGGTTATTCTGTGCCGGCGCAGAATAACCAACACAAAGCAGCACACACAAGTTGCCTCAGTCGCTCTTCTTTGACCTTGGGTTGATTACTTCGATCGGGTCATGCGAAGCGTAAAGCAGACGCAGAGAGCCCATCACACCCCCGGGCTCGCCATACGATTTGGCTGGTCCTGACAGTCTCGATCATTGCGAGAGACCACGCGCGACGAGCCAGCTATAACGCAACAGCTCCTGCTGGTAGTGGTTGGCCTTGCTGGGCGACAATACCAATTTCTGGCCAACCGATCGAAACGCCGTCCAAAAAGGCCCTACCGACCACAAAGGGCGGTCAGAAGACTTTACCGATCATGAGCACCAGCGTCCTTCGCTTGAACTTGACGCTCACCATCTGCGAGGTGAAAGCACGGCACAATAAAACTCATGCCCTTACCGGTTTCTGAGAAGATGCAAGGATGCAACCGGGTTAATCTCGAAAACCTGCTGGAGCATAACCCGGCATGGCTGGTATTTCTGTGCAAGGGCAGAAATCTAGATTACTGACGACATATGATGCTGGTCCTAGCGCTCTGGAGACGCAATTGACCGAGGGCTTGCTTATTCTTCAATCTTGCACCATATCTGTGTGCTCTTCGGGTGAGACCCTAAACGGGTTTGCTTGGGTGCAGCCAAGTTTTAGCAGCCCTTACAAGACTGCTGCCAAGGTTGGACGTGGCCTGGACTTGTCGTTGTTGTC